>JAVKPL010006653.1:0-26459 GCA_032173675.1 Gastrolobium villosum
ATATGCCATCTACTTGGTTAGAGTAGTCTTGTAGAGAGGAGAGAAAAAATAAAATATAAACTTTTGTTCGAAGTGTCATTCATCGATGGAAGGGCGTTGTGGAGTCTGGAGCGCTGAATATTTTTCGCTGCATCTAATGCAATGGACAGTACGTTCTTTCTCTCAAGGGTCCAGCTGGCCTAAGAAGGCAAATTTATCGCAAAGATAATAGCATGTCAGAAAGTGGACTGTCACTCTGGTCATTCTTATCATTGGCAATGCCAATGCTGTATTAAGAGATCATTCAATGGTTGGATTTCAAGCATATAGAACATAAATGAAGTTTGCACATTGCAGAACCCCCATCATTTTTAACACCTTCAATGCTATTGTTGTGTAATCATCAATATGAATTAAATCATGAAAATCAATTAGATTATCTCTGGAATGATCGATCATAAAATTTCAGAATAACTGTGGTCTATAAAATTTCCTTGAACTAATTTTTCTTCAACTCCCTGGTCCCTACTATATCTACTTCGTGGTACAACTTAATCCAGACACTTGGATTGGATACTGTTGGGAATCTCTCTGGTTGTCTCAAAGTGGCGCTATATTTATTTTAGTTTGTGCTGTTGGTAACAGAAAGGGGATTGCAGGGAAAAAAGAAAGGATATGACGCTCGGTGCACTACATAATATTCAGTTCCCATTCGTAGTCATGAAGTATTTTGATTGGCAATGAAACGCTGGTGCTTGATATCCAAGGACCAAGTTGTGAGTGCACTTTTATGCATTACACATGTCGGGTACTACACAAACATAACAACAACTTCATAATTGCTTACATCTTCCCGATGTACTTGTGCTTCCATTGTGGCCTACACACGTGCCTCTCCAGATTAACTTAAAACTACCTAGGGTAGAATTTCATTTCTTAATTTTGTTAAGATTGCTACTGAAGGGTTTTGATATTTATATGCAGAGATCTATCTTTAAGTAAACTTTTTTTTTTTTTTTTCTTCTTACTCTACAGTCGCTCTATACTATAATGTTAGTAAGAAACGGTACAATCTACCCTGTTCATTCCTTCAAGTTCTTGATACTTATAGGGAAACGATATTTTCAGAAACTTTTTTTCAATTTTTTGTTACACCACCTTATTTAGGGAAAAAAATAAAAAAAAGAAGAGAAATTGTGTCTTAAAATGTGTTTCTCTTGTTTTATTTATTAATACAAAAGAAAATGTGTAAAAGTAATGAAACAAAAATGATGTGTAAAATATAATTTTCTTAGCTATGAAGAATTCAACTCAGTTGCAATTATCGCTAACCAGATTGCAAATAAAGAAAAATATACTGCTATGAGAAGTGAACATCACCTAGCATTTCCGAAATGAAATTAATCCAGTAAAACTCGGAATCCAATTCATAATTGTGTAGACAATGGTAAACATGAAAACAAATCTCAGCTGTGGCAGCCCAGCTTGAAGTCTGCTTGTGTACTTATTCTAATAATTGGTCTAATTGAAACAAAATTTTTTCAATATAAAATAAAATAAATAAAATTCAAGATTAACGAGAGCTCAGTTATAATGCCAATGCAAGACTCCGGAAAATGAAATTCCCTCAGATTTGACTTGAGTCCCTCCCAAAAATGAAACGTCTCGTCCAGTCTGTAACTACTAGCGCCCTTGTACTCCAGCTTACTTGCTTGCTGTTCAAAGGATTAAATAAAACTTTATAACTCGAAGAAGATTATATTTATAAATTTTTTATTTACAAACTCTTACGAATTATATTAAGTATGATTGGTTATATTTAATTTAATTTTGTAAAAAAAAAAAATGTAAACGGATCCTTCCTTATCACTTAGTCTCTTAAAATCTAAAATTCAGGTAGTTTTGTGAATATAAAGAAGTGAAAAAGGAATACAATACCTTGCATAGACAGAATACCACAGCCATTGACTGCTGTGACCAATTGAAACCCAATCCCCAGGAAGCTGGGCAGCTGTCTGCTCTCCCCCCAAAGGAGCGAATTGACCTAAATGCTTGTACCTTGAGGAAAATCAACCACGTGTTAATGAGTTAATTAAACATTGGCCAACTAATGAAAATGAAAAACCTTTGAATCATTATAAATGTAAACAGAATTGGGTAAACGGTGAGAACTTGAAAGTTGGTTTGATCCTGTATTGTACCTAAAGGGCTTGAACCGATGACGGCCTTCTCCCCTGAACCTGAGAGGACCCTCAGGATTTTTTTCACACTCTTCCATATGGTTAAAACACTTGGCCAAGTAAGTGCCTTGCTGAGATGCAACCTGATATGAATTTTCATAAACTCAAATGTCATATCACTGGGAAACATGCACCATATAAATACCGTTAGAGAGAATGCCACAAGAGAATAACATGACATGCACCTGCGCTGTAGCAGGAAGAAATTTCATCTGGGAATCCACATTGGAAAGTGCTGTTTTGAGTTCTTCGATATTCAGCTCAATTGATTCTTTTTTAACATCTCCCTTGGCTTCCTTCAATAAATCAGCAATGTTGCGCATCTGTTTATTCTTCAGAAATAGCTCCACCTGAGGGTATCTTTCCAAGATGTCACCCATGACCTCTTGAAATTCTTTGACCGTAAGTGTTCCAGAACTGTCTTTGTCAGCCTTCTTAAAGATCGCCGCAATATCTTCCTAAAATGCCAAAACCAAATCACAATTAACAGAAATAAGAGAATTTGAATTGAAATAAACAAGTGTCAATTAATACTGCCTAGATTGTAAATTAAACAACTTTGCAATGTGTTTAATGGTTAATAGATAAAAATTTCTATCTCGTCGAAGTTAAAGCCAGATGTAAAATTACATTATTGATACTAATAAGTCTATGGATAAGAATGTCACATGCGTATAGCACATACTAGGAAGCAAGTCAATTAAATATAAGGTGGGGATATTTAGGTACCATGACTTTTCTCTGGTTTATCGTTGCACAATCACCTAGCGCGTACACATTTTTGCATCCCTCAACCCTCAACCATTCATCAGTAGCTAGAGCACGCCTGCTAGCCTGTTGAGAATAGACAATGCTGAGTGAATAATAAATGAGTGTAAATTTATTTGCTGAACGATAGATACAAACTACAAGAGAAACATAATACGGAAATATGCATCAGCAAATAGATATAATTTATAATTTCTCAGTAACATACCTGACCAATTTGTGTCATAAAATCTTTAATAAATGGACGAGTGCCAATACCAGTTGACCAGACAGCCATTCCATATGGAATTGTAGTAATCTTTCCTCCATTTTTCAGTTCTTTAGTGGAAATTTCTTTCTCGGATACTTTCACAACCATGGATCCTGTTTTCAAATCAATCCCATCTCTTTGAAACTTGTCTTCAGCAAAAGCAGTGATTCTTTTGTCAAACCTATGAAAAGAGCAACGAGAACACATCAAAAGTGCAAACTTAATAACAGAAGATTCAAACATTAGTAACTCCGTTAGAATAAGTATAAATAGTAAAATCCGGCATTTTATCCACCACCAACTTGCTTAGATTTTGTTAGTACAGGCTGCTGAATATGAACCCTGACCCACTGCTTTTGGGATCAAAGATCAGGAGCCAGCGAATAACTACTCAATCCAATTTTCTACTCCATTCACTATGTGCAAGTGGGACTAAAGAGAAATATTTGTGTTTAGGCTGGTTAGACACTTAAACACGTCTGGTCCAATTCAAACAGCTGAAACTTCCAATAATTGCTAACTTGACGGTTAATTTCTAGGATTCCAATGTCTGCATATCAGATGAACTACCACTTCTCCTTTGGTGAATCATGCCAGGTTTTCAGTTACTAAAAATTTGTGGAACTAATTTTCCACACAACTAAGGCACCCAACCGCACAGTTAAAACCCATGACTGAAGCAAATAATTTTGAATGCCTACTCACAAAAAGAGTAAACTATGTGTGACCAGGTATCATTGGAACAAGTTCCTAAAAAACAACATGAACAACACATTTATCCCAAATTAATTGATGTTGGTGGTAGATGAACCCAAATAAAAGATACAAAAAGGGTTGAAAAAAAGATAAATAAAATAAAAAAGAAAAAGGAAAAAGTGCGGATAATATTTCACATCCTTACATGCTCAGAATATGATCTCCGGCCTCCAAAAGTGTAATTTTAACCAAATCTTTTATACCGGGATATAAACGGACCAAATCCTCATTGACAAAGTCATGAAGTGAGGCTGCAAACTCCACTCCAGTTGGCCCACCTCCAACAATAGCAAAATGAAGAATTCTCTTCTTCTCTTCTTCACTAACACCGGGCAAATTTGCTCTCTCGAAGCAGTCAAGTACCTTTCTTCTAATCTTCTGAGCATCTTCAACTTCCTGCACAGGCATATCAATGAGATTATTGAAAACCAAAAGCATCCACACTAGCATAAACAGAATCCACTAAACACCTTAGTCACCGAATAAAACTGGATTTGACCCCTTTCCCACTTCCCCTGATTATTTCTTAACTGAACGAAGCATTTCTTAAATGCTGTACACCATAACATACACTGAAAGTATGGATAAGATGGAAGTTACCTTCAAAAAATGACAATTCTCCACCACTCCTGGAGTATTGAATGTGTTAACAGTAGCGCCCACGCCGATGATCAGGTAGTCATAGTCGACAACAAATTCTTCTTTCCCATGCAAACTATTGTTCGCATTAGATCGACAGTAGAGTTTCCTATTTTCTGCATCTATCTTAACACATTCCGCTTCATTGAATTGTATGTTCACCTTTTTCTGCTCAGAGAAAAACAAGAAAAACGGTCTAATTAGAGCCATCCTATACAGAATCTACTTACGCTAGCGAACAACTTGGCATGCATATTACTTCAGACAATCTAATCACCAGAATCTGCATCTCCTAATAATAATTGGTGATCGTATCAACATTCCCTTCTTGTTTATGATGAGCTACAATCTTGTAAGTGGACTTATCATAAACCAATTATTGGATGTATGAAGAGAAATATGGTTTCCTATGTACAATAGGGAAGGCAAACTTCACAATCAAATCATGCATCCCGACATGACACACATGACTAAAGCTCTGTTTGTATTATAAAAACTGGAACTAAACGATGTCAAAAATTTCAACGGAAATACAATTGACTTCAAAACCATTTTTTTTTTCTTTTTCCCTTAAAAAAATGTGAGCATCATTTTTCCATATGCAAGTGTACACACACACAAAAATTGGCCAACCGCAGCTTATGTTTAACTGTTGACATTGATTAGTTATTGTAAATAACTCTAGAAAAAAATATTTGTAATTTTAAATAACATAATTTGTATGTTTCACTCTTACAAAGAGACCAGATCTATGACTAGGACTGGCAAAATGGTTGAGCC
Organism: Gastrolobium villosum; assembly: GCA_032173675.1. NCBI lineage: Eukaryota > Viridiplantae > Streptophyta > Magnoliopsida > Fabales > Fabaceae > Gastrolobium > Gastrolobium villosum. Next base: position 5,413 of record JAVKPL010006653.1, read on the forward strand.
CGTCGGGCTGGCAAAATGGCTGAGCCCGTCGGGCTGGCAAAATGGCTGAGCCCGTCGGGCCGCCCACCAAACAGGGCGGGCTGGGTTGAGTTTTTCAACCCGCCAGCCCGCCACCCGCCAGCCCGCCTAGCCCTTTTTCGAACTGTTGTGGAATGAACACTTTGTTACTTGTTTTGTTATTCTGTTTTACCTTGATATGATTTTAATTTTTATTATTATTTCTGGATTGAAATATGCATATTTATATGTAAATTATTAAACACTGATTTTCTTGATTTCATAAGCACATTAGGATTTTATGCAGATTTTTATATGCTTTTATTCAAAAAAAATTATGTGTTTTTATACAGAATTTAATTTTTTGTATATTATTTTAATATTTTTAATATTTTTATATTTTTTTATTTTAGGCGGGCTGGCTCGTAGCCCGCCAACTCACTCATAAAATGAGCCGTGTTGCTCAATTCAATCCATTTTGTCAAAATGGGCCGAGGCGGGCCAGCCCATTTTAGGCAGGGCAGTGGCGGGCCGGGGCTGGTCGGGCTGGCCCGTATTGCCAGCCCTAGATCTATCCCTTTATTTATTTTATTTTATTTTACTTTTAAATCACACAGTTTTATATCATTTAAAATGATAAACACTTTTTCCTTGAGTTTATGTATGCATTTGAAAATTGTTTCCGCTTATTCATCGTCAAAAGGAAAGGACTATAAATTTCTTTAAAAGCTCAATTGGTAATTATAAGAGGTGTTATACGAAATGGATTCAATTTCTAAAGTGGCGTTTCTCAATCAAACATATAAAATTCAGTTGACAAGACTATTAAAAAACATTAAACCGCAGATTTTTTTTTTAATAACTTTATGGAATATAGGGATAAAATATAATGAAAAAAATAAAAAAGAATCTAGTGGGATACCGGTGTCTAACCCCACTTAAACTTTTCTGTTTCCAAAAAAAAAAGAAGAAAAAATAAAATGAAAGAGTAAGAAATTGTAGGGGAAGGATATTGTGACAACTAAGTTGTGTTACTACCAAGTGACTACCAATCAATCTCACCGTTAGATCGATTATCTCGATCCAACGGTTATATTTATTTCCATCTTTGTATGGTCAAGATTCCCCATATTTATAGTGAAAGCATTAAATATGGGAAATCTTAACCATAAAAAGGTGAAAATAAATATAAAATATTAAATTTGAGAAATCATAACCATGCAAAGATGAAAATAAATATAACCGTTGGATCAAGATAATCGATCTAACGATAAAATTGACTGATAGTCACTTGACATGAAACTTGGTTGTCACACTATCCTTTCCCAAAATTGTATGGCATTTAAATGTTCACCTTCCTACAAATATTGCGAACGGGTTCAACAATGCTGCGCGCTTCGACGGTGCCGCACGTAACGCTAGGCAGCAAAGGAGTAAATGCAAAATAGTTACGAGGCGACACCACCTGAACCTCATATTTCGGATTGTTCAGATTCTTCAAGAAACTTGTGCCCGCCCAACCAGTTCCCAGCACCACCACCTTTTTCTTCTCGGTAACCGCCGGTTCAGATGCAGCAATCTCACCATAAGCCAAAACACCACCACCACTGCAACAGCCAAAGTGATCAGATTTAACATAAAAAGAATTCCTAAATAATATAGGTTGAGATTTTCAGATTTATTGCAATGCATGGATCTGAATATTTTTGTTCTCCAAAAATTGAGAAAACAGCGAAAATCGCTGTAGAGTGAAAATAAGATGGAGCAAACACGGAGAAGACAAATGATAACTGCATTTACTTTTGAGAACAAATAAGAAAAGATAATAGCGAAAGCGGATTGAAGAATGAGGTTAATAATATGAAAATATACCTTACAGTGGCGCAAAGCAGTACAAGCTTAAGATGCGACTGGTAGTCATGGAAAGTTCTAGAAAGACGCTCGAAGATATTGAAACTCGTCATTTGTTTAGCAAGGATCTCGCAGCGAGAATGTGTGTCCGAAATTCTGGGAAGAGAAAACAGAGAGAAGAAGTGGAGAAAGAGAGGAGAGAGGAGTCTGGTGTTAGAAGAGAATGCAATACCCATGAAAATGGGAAACAAGGCTTTTATATGCTCAATTTGTCAGATTTACCCCTCTTTCTTGGCAGCCAAGTTAGGGCTGTGAGCGTTTTAATCAAGCATGATTTAGAGGAATTTTTTTTATTAATGTAATTGATGGAGTTACAATCAAAATCAAATTAATAATTATAAAATAATATTAGATGATAGTCATTACTTTAGATTTAATTTAACAGTAATAAAATAGTTGTAAAATATTATAAAAATTAAATTACAAAAATATAATTACCTTAATTTAATTATTTATAAGGAATTTGACATCTCAATTAAAATTCCGATTTATATATATGATTTTATGATTTTACGATTTTTTTAATTAAAATAATTTCAAGCTTTTATATTTATATGATTTTTTTATATTATAATTTTATATTTTACGATTTTTTAACCTCTTCCAATTTTATATAAAATCGCTGCTTGATTTAATTGTCTTCATATATGATCATATTAAGATTGTTGAAGCTTTGGAATTAAAATAATAAATATATATATATATATATATATATAAATATATTTATTTATTTATTTACTAATTTTTTACCCGTGCGATGCACGGAGAAAAAAAGAAGTCTACTTATTTATCCGGTAAAAATTAACACACATTTTAATTAAATTTTCTAGGACATCTTGAGAAAAAGAAGAAGAAAAATAGATAGAGAGTACAAAAAATATGTCCAGAGAAAATAAATCTTTTGTGCATCAAATGTACCCAATTGGGTTCATCTTTTTTCTAAAGAAGAAATTTTTTCAAATTGACGAGAAAACTAAATTTTAAAATTGGTGAAAAAATTTCAAATATGAAAAAAAAATGTACCAAATTGGATACATCTGATACACCAAAGATTTATCCGTGCACAGAAAACAATTACCAAACAAAAAAATACAGTAACACATCAACAAACTTTTCAAAGAATAGAGTAATTTTCGACTAGGGTATAGGATGGAGAAAAAAAAACTAAATATGATGTGTAATCAATCCCTTGATTAGCGCACCCTCACTTTTAAATCATATTCAATAAATTTTTTTTATTTATCCAATCAATTCAATTGATTGGTTTTTCTAATTTTAGCCGAACAATCTAAATAATTAGTTTTCTTAAAGGCCTGTTTAGTGTAATGTATAAGGCCTGATACTGTAAGCTTATATTATACGTTATGACAATTTTAATTGTTTGGTGTGACCAACGTATAATATAAGCTTATATAGCAGGATCCATTTATCCATCAAAATGATATATAACTTAATCAGGTCTAAGAGGGAAGGATTTGACATGATAAAGGGTTAATGTATTAATCAATGCAATTCTCAAGAATTAATATATTATTTTAATATTAATATATTCAAATAAAAAATAAATTTTCAATATATCAATTTTTATAATTTTGGAGATTTTTTTTTTTTACAAAAATTAATATATTTTTTTGAATACACTGATCAACATATTTCTATAAAAGTTACTATCATTTAATAATATGGGTTCATTTTTTCTGTAGTTATTATAGATAAGTTATCTGCAGTAAGTCCAATACTACGTCGTTTTGAGGCGAAAATCATGGTATTTTTATAATATTAATTTATTTCAGGATTATAATAATCTTTATATTTATAATTTTTTAAGATTTCAATACCAAAATGACGTCATTTTGGGAATAAATGCAGATAAATTATCTGCATTAACTGTAGAAATATTTTTCCCTTAATATATTCGTAAGAGTTATATAAATTCATTATTAAAAAGTATTTTTATCAAAAATAAATATATGTTAAACTGCTCATTAATTGATAACACATGTTTTCAACTACATGACGTTCGTAAAATAACTCCACTAAAGACTATTACAATTTAAAATGGTAATACATTAATGGTGACATGAGAGTTAACAATATTTTTTTAATGATCGGTGAGTTATAGAAATAATTTAGAGTAAAATATTTTTTTTGGATCCTCAATTAATATATTGGACACAATTTAATCTTTTATAAAAAAAATCTGACTCGTGTTATCTTTGAAATTCAAAATAGACCTATATTAATCATTGAGGGACTAACATGGGTCTTCAGTAACTAGGGTCTTCTTTGAATTTCAAACTAATTTAATCTATTCTAATTTTTAGAGGGACTAAAATTATATTTTTCTAAAGAATTAAAATAGGTCTCATGAATTTTGTTGAAGATCCAAAAGTTACTCTACTCAGCAATTTAATTAGGAAAGAGAAATGTAGGATTAACTTATATAGTTTCTCAATTTAATTACTTTTGATATAAAAAAACCTATATAGTTTGGCAAATGTTAGCTATGTATCATAGTCATGAATATTTTATAAATGATGATATTTCCGGTGATGGCTTATGTGAAAAACAACCTTGTAATGGTATATATTTTCTGTTTTTTTATCACTATAGCCATTTTTTAATAATTAATTATTAAATTGACTTAATTGATAACACGTGTTTTCAACTACATGACATTCGCAAAATAACTCCATTAAAGACTATTACAATTTTAAATGGTAATACATTAATGGTGACATGAGAGTTAACAATATTTTTTTAATGATCGGTGAGTTATAGAAATAATTTAGAATAAAATATTTTTTTTTGGATCCTCAATTAATATATCGGACACAATTTAATCTTTTATAAAAAAACTGACTCGTGTTATCTTTGAAATTCAAAATAGACCTATATTAATCATTGGGGGACTAACGTGGGTCTTCAGTAACTAAGGTCTTCTTTAAATTTCAAACTAATTAAATTTATTCTAATTTTTAGAGGGACTAAAATTATTTTTTTCTAAAGAATTAAAATAGGTCTCATGAATTTTGTTGAAGATCCAAAAGTTACTCTACTCAGCAATTTAATTAGGAGAGAGAAATGTAGGATTAACTTATATAGTTTCCCAATTTAATTACTTTTGATATCAAAAAAAAAAAAACCTATATAGTTTGGCAAATGTTAGCTATGTATCATAGTCATGAATATTTTATAAATGATGATATTTCCGGTGATGGCTTATGTGAAAAACAACCTTGTAATGGTATATATTTTTTGCTTTTTTTACCACTATAGCCTTTTTTTAATAATTAATTATCAAATTGACCTTATTTATAAACTATTTCAAAAATTTAACTTTCTCAGAAAACATAACACCAATCTGCCATTATTTGACCATTGACCATGAAGCCTACCCGGATACACCCCTTTCTATCCAGGTATATTTTGAAATTTTTTACCTACCCGGATATATTTCTTGAATCTGAAAAAAGTTTGAATTATTTACCCGGGTAGGGAGAGGTGGGTAACTAATCATACCAATTTCTTGAATCTGAAAATAAATTGCTTTCAAAATAGCTAAATGCTGTTAATGTTCAGTGCATGGGCTGCACTAAATTTTATTTTGCTCCAAAATAATATTATGGAGTATGAATAGTTATGTAATTGTACATGTCTAATTTAATAATGTTTTATATTTCAGTCATTGTAACGTATTATGATAATACTGTTTTACGCGTTATATTTTTAATGAAATGGTGTAATCTTAATAGCAAGAATGACAGCATTTACCGCTATTTTGAAAGCAATTTAGCTTTCAACCAAAGCCATATCTGTCATAATATCTTTCTTTTTTTAAAGCTAGAATGATTTCTTAGACATGAAATACCAACTGTTAAAGTGAATTTTTTTTTAAATACTGCAAGTGTATTGGATTTAGTACACCCATTTTTCAAATTTTGAAAAATGTGTATTATTTCAGTTAAAGGTGTAAATGGGCTAGGCCGGCTTTTAGGGTCCTACTGCCTAGCCTATGTTAGGCCGGATTTAACCTGTTACAAATAATAAAATAGAATAGACCCAGACTTTTAAAAAAGATCTATTTGGAAAATAGACGATTGACTTTTTTATATTTACCTAGTCTATAAGTCTATACCATATTATTTATTTTAAATAAAATAAATTAAAATATTATTTTAATAAATCTAAATAATAAAATAACATTATTTTAATTATTCTTTTAATTATTCAGTTTGTAACAGGCCTAGGCCAAGATTTTTTTTTTTAATATAGATAAGAATAGACTTGTAATTTTATGCCTACATAGTCTAACGGGCTAGACCATACCCAAAAAAATTTACACATGCTTAATCTATTTAAATCAAAACCTACCCTAACTTATTTACACCTCTAATTTCTTTCCATGCCTTTTATAGTATTTCCCTTTTTGAGTCCTGAAGTTTTTTTATTTCGGGAAGTAATGTTTTTATATGGTTTATGGGAAAAGTGTGTATAATTTTAAAGGATGTAAAGTTGTGTTATTTTAAGAGAGAGAAAAAGATAGATAAAGAGGAGAGAGAGTTGATAAAAAAAAATTAAAAGTGTGAGTCTCATCTTTTTGTGAGAGTTAAATGATGTAAGTTGTGTAATTTAAAAGGATATACACTGTTCACATGATTTATATATCTATTATGTTATAAGAAAAACACTATTGAATTTTGCAGACACCGAAAAATAAGAGAGAGAAAGTGAGATCTGGAAAAAGAAACAAAACTCGTGGACCCACATCGTGATTGTTTGTGCAGGAAATTAATTTTTGTTGCTGTTGCATGGTAGATACGAGCGCTTTTACCGTGGATCCGGGGTATGATAATCCGGTCCAAAAAGGGAAAACAAAAAAGATAAGGGAGGAAATATAAAAAAAAAAGAGGAATATAAGAGTAACTTTCTTTTACAAGAAAAGGAAAAGGACCACAAATTTTTTTTATGCTCCCGAAGTGTATTAAAAAAATCCGATAGATACATATCTTTTTTTTATTTTGGGAAGTGATCTATGTACCGTGCTAAGGGTGGTAATACAGGTCTTGATTTGTGAGTTGACCCGTGACACGACCCGTCAAAATGCGTGTCGTGTCAACCCGCGAGTCATTACAGGTCATGTACGGGTTGTGTAAATATGACCCGTTTTTTTCCGTATCAGGTCACGTGTCAACCCGCAGGTCTACGTGTCAACCCGCACAATGTCATTTTTTTAATTTTCAATTAAATATTTTATTATATTATTATATTTATTCATTTATATATTGATATATATAGTCATTGTTTAGTATAGAAAAGAATAGAAGGAACTAAAAACAGAAGCTAATCTATTGTTATTTTTTTATTGTTTTTAATTTATTTATTTTTCAAAAAATCTCACTTTTTTTTTTTAATTTTAAATTTTGCGGGTCGCGTCGTGTCGACACATGACCCGCAACGAGTCGTGTCAGGATTCGTATTTTGTGATCCATTTACAAAACGGATCGTGTCAGGATCATGTCAAATAGTATACGGATCAAAAGCGTGCCGTGTCGTGTAGATTGACTCGTATTTTTTTTTTTTTGGTACAGAGATTGACTCGTATTATCACCCCTATACAGCGGTACTGAAAGTTTTAACCGCTGCATATTTTTCCCTCTCAGACAATTTATTGACACATTTGAATATTCCACAGGCATGTTATTCAATTTATTGACACATTTGCATATTTGGGATTAGTGATGAATTGCAATTATAGCATTGATTATAGATATAATAGTACAACGGTAACAGGAAAAACCCAAAATAGTGCCAGATCTCTAATCTTCCCTTCCACTTTCCCCCAAAACAAAACACATAATAATCCACTAGGTTAATCTTTATTAACTCTGACATTAGTTGCAACTAATCTCACCGGAAAACATATCGTCGTCACCGGAAAAGTCTCTGTGCTTCGTCGGAGAAATATCAATCTCGATCAAATTATCTTCTTCGAATTGAAAACCCAAGGCCCTCTTCTTACAACCATCTAGAGCTATCTCAATTAACCCTTCTCTGTCGTCTTCATCCCACTTAAAGCACATGTCTTCCGGCGAGTCCCAATTCTCCATCGCCGGAAATCCACTCTCCGAAGAGCTATCCGAGTCAGATTCCGGGTAATAACGTGACAACGAAGGGTACCTCAAAATACCCATTTCTTGTTTCTCATGGGGATCTTGCTCTGCTTCTTCACCTTCATATATGACCTTCAATGGCGCTTTCAAGTTCCATTCCACGAAAGACTCCTCAAAGAATGAACTTGATTCGAAACCCGTTTGGGGATTAAACTCTATTTCTGAATTGCTCGTGACCCACTTGTGAACTTGTTCCGGAGAATTGGTTTCCACCGGTTCAATAGGTTTCCCCTGTTTCTCTTCTCTGTTTTCTTCGTTGGGAATGGGTTCCGATTCGCGTGGGTTTTTCTTTTCTTCGTTTTCTAATCTCTGAATTGCACCAAGACGAAGTATGAAGAATAAGAAAATCCCCGTGAGAATAAGCACAGGTGAGAAAACTATTTTCCAAAATAGATGAGGCAGATATAAGAGAATCAAGGTGCAGAAGGTGACAATGCATGAAAACAGAGGATCGGAAGAAAAAACAGAGAGAAAAGAAACTGTTTTTGTGAATAACAAGTTCATAATGAACTTAAATTTTTTAAAGAAGTCTACTTTCCTCCGCTGGCTTCAATTATTGTTATAATTTTTATTTTTCTTGCACAAGACAACTATGATTTCAAGAGAATTGACGACAAGAAAATCAAAGCCATGAACAGAGAAAGCAGAGTTTTGAATCTTTTGATTGATTGGACTGAAAAGGAACACTGTAGAAGAAGGCTTCAGAAACAGTGTTATAAGACTTTTTGGCGTGAGAAGAGGGCATGGAACAATAGAAGTGGAAGGGTGAAGGGGGTGTGGTCCTGTTCTACACAATGACCAAGACGATCTTTTATGCATACACGGAAAACTTACAAATCCAACCTAAAAAGTTGTTATGCTTTTACACTTCTCAAATTCATAATTTTAATCAATCACTGTATTAAGCCCCTTGGTCCGTACTGATTTAGGTTTTCATTCATGGAATCTATTCAATTTTTTACTTTTAATGGAGCAATCCAAGACATTGGTTTCAGGTCCAAATGGCGTTAAGCTGTTGATTATTTTGGGTTATTACTTTACAGAACGTGAAACTTCACCTAGAACCACATGAGATGCTGCCTCTACAGTACATTTTGGGTAAGTTAGTTAATAAGTGCTTACAAAAAGAAAAGAAAAAATCGTAAAAGAAAATTTAAAAAAAATATTTCAAAACTTTAGTGCAACTGAATATTGTAAGATATATAGACGGATGTTAGAATTCTATAAATTTGTATATAATCTATCATACTAAAATTTTTTCCCTCCAAAATAATATTATGATGTATGAATAGTTATGTAATTGTACACATCTAATTTAATAATGTTTTATATTTCAGTTATTGCCTAATACTGTGTTACGCCTTATATTTTTAATGAAGTGGTGTAATTTTTATAGGGAACGGCTCTGTGCTTTTACTTCAAAATCATCTATGCCGCTTTAATTTTTTTTCTATTATATATGCCCCTGTGCTTTGTAAAAAATAAGAAATCACAGGGGCATATGTGATAAAAAACATACTCTTTTACAAACCATAAGGGTATATGTGATAAGAAAAAAATCACAGGAGCATAAGTGATTATTGAGTAAACCACGTGGGCATTAGTGAACTTTAACATTTACCGCTATTTTGAAAGCAATTTAGCTTTGAACCATATTTCACTTTTTTGTTTTTGGTGTATTTGGGATTTTTTTCAACCTGGAAATGGTAGGAAATAAAATGAATGGGAATCATGCTCCCCTTGCTAAATGACTTTTACTCCTTTTTAAAAAAATAATTATTCCCCTTCCATAATATTCCTATTCAAAACATTTAAATCAGCGGGTTTAGAAAGAATCTGATTGGGCTCATTGTTTACATTTGGGTAGAGAAACCAAAAAAAATTGTTGCATTAGAAATTGAAGTTGAAATTTCCAAAGATGACGGAATCTTTTGGGTAGGGAAAATAGTAGTTTCGTGGTTACTACTTTGAAATATCGACTATTTTTGTAGTATCTCAGCACAGCAGAGTTTGCAATGCGAGAGAAATTATACTGAGAAGTTTGCGCCATATCTTTCAATAGAACCTATCTGTAACTAATATTTACATATATTGTCTGCTCCCTTGTACAAACATCTCAATTGAGTTGTCATCTTTGTTAAAATGATGCCTTACTTTTCCATCCTTCATTTTCAGCAAAACTAGCTCTTTCTTTTCAAGTCTCTTTGGGCTCATCCTCAGTCTTTTCATGTGGGGATTCAATGTTTCTGTAGAAGTAGAGTAAGCGGTGGACATTATTGTTGAAATTGTGTTTCATTGAACGATCTAAAAAATATCTCAGCCTTTTAGATTGGCCCTATCCGTTGAAAATTCAAGTGTAATGGAGTTTTTTTTTAAAAATTATAATAAATGATTTGCATTTAATTTAAGTGAGATAATTCATATAAGGAAAATATCACTCTGTTGCTACTGCAAAAGAATTTTCAGTAGCAACCCGTAAAAAAGCCAAAATATGCCGACGGATCTTGAATTTTTTTTTTTTAAAATGAGTGAATCCCATTTTTTATGTGTCTATTGTTATAGAAGACAGAGGGTGATATCAAGTCACTATTGCCTTGAACCCATGTATTTGACAGAAGGGGTAGATGATCAGAGTTATCACTGTGCAATAAAATAAAATAAGAACAGGCTTACTTGATATGTATGAAACAGACAGAATTAGAAGAATGAATGCAGTAGAGGAATTAAATCCGAGCCCACAGAACGTGTCTCATTAAGACAATTTGCCCCCTCACTGATGCCAAAGGTTGATGGACACTTGTCTCCCAGGATAGAACGGATTTCGTCTGAAGAGTGGCGGCACTACCAGTCAACAGCCCAAACGAACACAACAGTATGCCAGAAGAATTTACACCGGAGGATGAAGAACAGCATGCAATACCGGAAGAACAAAAATTCCGGCAGAGGTTTTGTGCAGAAAACCGGATGGATTTTTCGAATGTGTCAGTGTCTATTTATAGACACTGACCGGTCACGATGAACAGTCGCCGGCGGCGAACCGCCGTGTCTGACGGTGGCGAACGGGTATAACCAGTGACCGGTTCGGCGAGTAGACACGTCCTTTAACCGGTTCGCGAATAGGAAGAGCCGAGCCGAGCCAGACGGCGGCGGCGGCGCGCGCGCGTGTGTGGTGGTGAACCAAGGCCCACCTATCTCCTCCCCCTACATAAAATATGTAGTGACCCAAGGGCCAATTAAGGAGATGGTGGTGGGAGTTTATATACTCTCCCACTTTCTACCAATTGTCCAATGTGGGACTTTCTTAAATAACCCACATAACTCTTCATCTTCCCTTTTCTCTTTTTCTCTCTATTAACCCACTTCTTATTCATAACCAATGGATCATTGTATATTATTCTCATTAATTCCAACATCTATTAACAAAAAAAATAATTTATCTCCAATGATTACAGAAAAAATAGACCCTTCATGTAATTAATATCAACATACCCTTTATATAATTAATATCAACATACCTTTCATATAATTAATATTTTTAAAATTTTAAATTGAAACTTGATGTTAAGCATAAATTGTTATTTAACCCGTTAATAGTCTTGCAATCATGGACTCCACTGAGTACTGACGGCCTACTTAAAGAATATCTTGTGTGATTCATTAAGAATAGTAAGTTTTTACATAATTTATTTATAAAAATATAAATGTTACGTAAATTTATTAATATGAAACAAATTGGTTTCTTTTTTTTTAAAACGAGAATGTATGAATATGAATAAAAAAGTTCTAAAATTTGCAATTTTTGTAACCCTAGTTATTGTACTATGCGTGTGTGTATATAAAAAAAATCGGCAATGTTACTAGCAATATTATTTAATGTGGTCCGGGATCACCGTTCTTTTGGTGGTCCCTTAATGTAAATGGAAGAGTAAAAGTGGAAATGAGAAAAAATAACATAAGTAAAAAAAGAAAGAAAAAATTGATGTTGAGAGAGGGAGCACAGATTATTAGGTGATCCTTGGACCATAAAAGATATTTCCGTTACTGGCCTACTATAAATGAGCATGGTTGATTGCAAGCCAAAGGGTTTTGGTATTGGGTCATGTATTTCAACTTTTCATTGATGCTGAGCTGGTGATTAGTAACTTTCGCTGCTTCAACAGAACACATTTGTACTTTGTAATGTCATGATTGTGTTTATGCTCATATATCGTGCAATTAGAAAGGCTAACGCTTTATACATATACATTAATTAAGTACACAAGTTAAATAAGGTATTAAAATTAGGGAATGCACTCGTTAAACATTTTAATTAAATTCAATAGGAAAAGTTTTATTGTTTTTGCAGTTCTGCTTGACTTGATCGTATTAGTCAATTAATCGATGAATACTAAGTTCGTTGTGTGTTTGACATGTTACATGTAGCTCAAATTCCGAATATAAATGCTCAATAACATTCATCCAAAGATGTAAGAGCAAGCAATGCAACATTACTTCATGTTCATCAAATATCATGTCCCAATAGTAACTAAATGACAGCATACTAGCTGCATTCGACGTACAGCTCCCCAAGTGCACATTCAAGTTCAAAGCTCCAATATTCCCAACATCAACAGCACATGTCTCTTCAATAGCGACTTATTTCCCTCAACATTCCCTGCATTAACAGCCCCACTATTATATCCTGCAACTGGTACATGGTATTGAATCACGTTCATTTCTACGTACCCAACAGCTAAATTTCTCACTTTGCTTGGTTCCCAAACATTAAGCAACAGCCATGGTCTAGTCATCCTTGATCCTTCATTCTGGCAACTGATGCGCACAAATAATACATGTATGCTGTAAGTATCAAAGTCGGTGTCAATATGAACATTATCAAGAGTATAGTTCCTGAGGAAGGATATTCTTACTACCAAATTTTTCTATTACTAATTTACTAACTATCTAATCACCATTGAATCAAAGAGAGAATGCTAAAAAAAATTTGAAAAAAAAGAAAATGTTGATCGTTGATTAGATAGGTAGTGAGTTGGTAGTAGAAGATTTTGGCAGTAAGAATATCCCTCCTCTAATTTCCTTGCCTTCCTTTTTTGGACTTGGAAGTGGCCCACTTAGCAGGCCTTCGTCATATCATATGGATTGCCATGTGCAGTTGATGCCGGCCTAGAGGTAAAAACTGGTGCTAAATTTCAATAGACATTCCACTGGCTTGGGTCTCTTCTTGTCCTTTACAAATCAGTACAAACACTGACACACATACTGAAAATAGTTTGGTATTTGTAACTGAATCAGTTGCATCAAAACTAGATTTTACATAGGCATACTGTTGAATGTTACTGGAGCAGTGGTAAAACTGTTCCTATTACCTCCACCCCACATTTGCTAGTCGGGGGTTTAATGGGGAGTGATTTTTTGTATACTGTTGATTTGTTTTCACACATGGTAGGCTATTTGTTTTTACCAGACACATAGATGAAAGTTTGTTCTTCATGTCTTTCATTCACTATAATCAATAGACTTTGAGGTTTCCATGGACCATGGTCCGATCAGTGATATTAAGTTTTTAAATGTGTATCCTTTTGTATTCCCAAGCCTTGGAGTTAGTGGTGTTAATAAGTATGTTCACCATGATACTGCTTCATCTCAAAAGAGGCATCACCTGGGCTCAAAGATTCACCATGTCACTTTTTGCGTAATTATTTATTGGGAAATCAATGAGGGCAAAATCACATAGCGTTATTGTATGACACTAAATAGTGAGATATATTATGAGAACCTATCTTATCCTAGTATCAAGCAAGATTTAGGTTTAAGCAGTGTTTAGATAAGCTTTGGGGAAGAAATCGCTTTTATAATATATTGATCTAGTTTTATTATTATTATTATTATTATTATTATTATTAAATTGCATTTCGATGTTTTTTTTCATTATTGAAATAAACAAGAAAGGATGGTCCAGAAAGAAAAGGAAATGAATGGAACTAATCTATCTTTTTTCTTTGTTTGGAAGATTAATAAGAGAATAGAGTGGAAGTTCATTATTCTTGAGATTTTCCATTCCATCCAAATTTAATACTATATTTGGATGGCGGTTAATGAGAGGAAGAGAAAGGAAATTCCTTTGTTTTAGAGTTTTAAATTATATAAGAGAACAATCCACAAGGGAACCTTTCACATGCATTGGGGCCCGTTACTTGTCAAAACCAAAGGTTGGAACCTCTATTCCTTTTCAACAGGTTTTGCATTATTATTAGTATTGCAAACTTGCCCATGTCAAAACCACAGGTTAGGTCCCCACGGCCTGGCCGAATTCTGTATAACTCTGTTTTTTTTCCTTTTACTAGAGTAGCGCTTTATCTTGGCTAAGGTGGCTTAATTTACAAAGATATTAAGTATTGTGAATTAATATAAAGAACCTTGGGATAAACCAGCCCAAAAGCTAGCTCAAGGGTTGAGAGTGCCCAAAGTCTTATAAACTCCACATTAATTGTTCATCCAACAAATGTGGCACTATATATCTCAATACGCCCCCTCACACGAGAGCTCTTTGGGCTTGAAGCGTGGATTATACACAGACCTAACCCAATTTTTGGTTTACCTTTCGTGCTTTTGTTTTTAATTCCACTTTAAAATGAGGGATGGTGAGGCTCTGATACTATGAAAAGAACCTTGGAAAAGCTAGCTCAAGGATTGGGAATGTCCAAGGCCTTATAAACTCCACATTAGTTATTCATTCAACTAATATGAGACTATATATCTCAACAAGTTTAAACTTAAAAAAAGATAATTATTGGAATTGACTCATAATTGGGACAGTATTCATGGAATTAGCCTAGCAGTAATATATGTAAAGATAATCTAGTCAAAGACTTACAAAAAATAAATAAAAAATGACTGACTTGGTTTAACTATACTACTTTAGATAAGGTGATTATTGTAATTTGACAGTATTCAAGGGATTAGCCTGTCTCTAACACACGTACCTAGTCAAAGAAAATTTTTAAAATTGTTGCTTTGGACCTAATTTGTCTCAGAAACTTGTCAACGCTGATGTCACCCTACCCTGCATTATGCGTCATGCTAAGGCAATGTACTGACAAAATAAAAAAAAATAAAAAAGTGTCATCTCCATCTTGATCAGCACCAATAAATTATTAAGATATTGTAATTGGGATTTGGATTCTCTATGGTTTCTAATTGCAGTGCAATTGAAGAGTACCACGTTTTTAGAAGTGAATGTAGGATAGAACATAGGCTCAGGATCATTTTATATCAATGTAAATTACACTCTCAATCTTGTCCGTTGATTCCACTTATATACAAGGACTCAAATTTTTTAATAATGTGAGCCATTGGATAAAGTGGATCAATGGTCAACATTGAATGTAAGATTTCTAACTCTTATACCGGTGTAAAAATATCCTGCACCTAGAACATAATATACATGGACCGAAAAACTATGGAAGAATTGTACAAAAAAATATAAAAAAATGGAAGAAAACCACAGAAAAAAAAAAAAAAAACAGCTAAATAATACCACAAAGTTAACCCTAGGGATAACTTAAGCCTGTAGCAAGACTGAGGATGGATGTCGTATACAACTGTTGAGGAAACTAACATTAACATACTTACACATTTTTCCTTTTTTCTTTACCCGTGTAAAACGAACCTTAACTTTTTCCCTTCTTTTCATATACATATGTAGATATATAAATACATATAAAAAACATCCGAAACAAGAACAGATATCCAAATACTTAAGAGTTGTGTCTCTGTCAACTTCGAAAGACCATATTTACAAACTTTAGCACTGAGTGAAGCCTTGATCCCCTTCATAACAATGATATCTATCTAGTTAAATTCAGATGGACCAGCAGGATCCATATAACAGTCAGGAGTATCTTGGACGCTGAGAGGCATATCCCCTTGAGTAAAGCCTGTTATCAGGTAAACCTCTATATGGAGGTCTTGGAGTCGGTGTCCCATACGTGGAAAGTGAATCTACGATGTAATGGCAACATATAATCATTGTATTAATTAAAAAATATGTGAAAAAAATCAAAGGGAAGAAGAAGGGTGTAACTATTAACTACCATATGTGGTTGTTGAGGAAGGAATATGTAAACCTCTGTTGTCACTATAAGGTCTACCATAAGCACCATACTCTAAAGACATTGTCCTTGCACTTGCAATTGGAGAGTGTTCATTCATGGCACTCCTGTGGGAATCAGGAAAAGTATCACCAAAAACCATATTGTTCCGTTCCACGTTTGACCTGTATGGGCCAGCCACTAGAGAGTTGCTGTAAGGTTTGATCTCACCGGAAGGAATGACACCATAAGTTCGATTGTAACCGGCATTATCTCTAGGAAAAGAACTTGATTCATTATTGAAATGAGGTCCACAAGGAGAGGGTGCTCTGGCAACATGTGGAATTCGATTGCTTGGATATACTCCGGAAAATGAATTCATACTTCCATGAAGTTCAGTCACATGACGATTTGCATTCACCTATGAGCATGCAAGCCACCTAGGCATCAGAGTTGTTGCCATAAGAGAAAAACAATATGGATAATATTGCAATTTAATAGAAATATCTACAATAGGCAGATCCGACTAACTTGACTAGGCATCCCATAGTTGGATTGAGGGAGAGGATAATAAGAGCCTCGTCCGTGACTACCACTGCCTGAATCGAAGTGCATCATCGTCAAGATCATAAAAAAGTATTAACTAACAAAAATATACAGCAAGGTAGAAAAATAACTGCATATAGATAAAAACCTGTCAAACTTCCTTGGTTTTGCAAAGGAGATCCAGAAAAAGACTGAAAAGAACTCCCGCGGGATGATGTTGATGAGTTATTGTTAGATATAGATACAAGATCCTGCTTTATCTGATCCAAATATTTCTGGGACTCATCTCGGTTCAGCTCTACGAACATAACCTTGAAATACAAATAAATGTTTAGTATAGTCATGATTCACAATCACAGCAACAAAACTTGTAGAATAGTAGGTTACTAAATACCTGATCAAAAAGCTCATCTGAGCAAGGCATATCCTTGCATTTAGGGAGAACATAATTAGCTGCCACAGCCATAAAAAGAATAAAATAGGTCATTTAAGTTGAGAGAAATTATGAACTTAAAACCCACATATGATAAGCAAAGACAAACAATAAAAAGTTAAAAATACCTATCATGTTATTTAAAGCATCAAGTGGCACTTCTTTCCCCATTTCTTTAAATCTTTTTTCAGACCGTCTCTTGAGCTCTTCTGGCTTCGGGAATACTACAACAGCAATCTGGAATGGACCAAAAGTTATATTAACATTGTTACAACTCCTCCTATAATAAAGACTTACCATAGGAAGGGTAACAGGGGATTAGCAACTCCTAATGGTGCAATACATGCCAGTGGTACAGCCAAGGGATGTACAGGTGCAACACATGGGAATACTTCCCATGCAACCGCCAGTGCAACAAATGTGATGGAAGAATCTGGAGACAGTTAGAGAATGAGAATAAAAGGGAAAGAAAGTGGTTATGAGGGATATCTTTTTGGGCAATCAGACTTTGGCCCATTTTTAGGAGAGGATCAGGGGCTCTCTATTTCCCCTGAACCATTATGTTTCTTCTTCTTGTTTTCTTTGAGTTTCAGTATGAGATCTGAGAGAAATACAATATTACAGTATTGTTAGTTTTGCCATTATCTTGCAACTGACATTGTTGATTGAGATATTTTTAAATACAAGTTTCCTTGTTGTTAAATTGTCCACATTTTTTTTATTCGAATTGTTACAATTGGTATCAAAGCTCTCTTTCTTGGGAGCGGTGGATGGTAGTAACAAGATTGATGGAGGCTCGAATTGAGGCTTTGGAGGGGAGAACGGTAAGAACGGAGGAGGGAATTCAACGAGTAGAGGTTGGATTAGCTGAAGTATTAAGGGAAATGCAAAATATGAACCTTAATCGGGAAGACCGTCGTTCCAGAAGCCGCGAAAGACGTGGACGAGGGGGAAGAGGGAGTAGGGGAACGTCGGAGCTCTCTGATGATGAAGGAGGAAGGAATTTCGTAGGCGATAACATGAGGAGGCGTCTGGAATTACCTTTCTTCTCTGGTGTGGGTGCTTACGATTGGTTAACTCGTGTGGAGAGGTACTTCGAGTTAAACCCCATGTCCGACAGGGAGAAGCTAAGGGCGGTGATGATCGTGCTTGAAGGAGAGGCCTTACACTGGTACCACTGGTGGGAGCGGAGCGTCACCACTACTTCTTGGGGTTTATTTCGTGCGGAGGTATTAAGCCGATTTCAACCAGATCTGGAGGGGAACCCATTACATGAGTTGTTGAGCCTGCGTCAGGTTGGGAGCGTTCAGGATTTCAGGAGGGATTTCGAGAAAATAAGCGGTAGCTTGGAGTATGTTGACGATGAGGTCCTCCGCGGGATCTGGCTCAACGGTCTAACCACGTGTATCAGGGAGGAGCTTTTGTTACATCCTCTGGACAGCTTGCCGTTGATGATGAAGAAGGCTCAACGCGTGGAGAGAAGGAACTGGGCTTGGGTGGCTGAGGGAATTGGGGGAGTTGGGCCTGGGCGAAACTTTGGGCCCACTAAAACCAACCCAATCTCAGCGGCCCGAACCAACATAAGCCAGGGCAATTTTGGAACTACGGGTCAGAAGACGGGTCAGAATGCGTCAAATGCGTTGAATCCGCCTCCTGAATCTTCTAGATCTCACGCGAACCCTAACACCACTTTCCAGCATCCGCGCGGAGAGGAGAGTCAGGCTAGCACGAACAACCGGTCAGGCGGTCGACGGTTGCCTCAAGCGGAGTGGCAGGAGCGCTCACGTAAGGGGTTGTGTTTCCATTGTGACGAAAGGTGGAACCCTGGCCATCGTTGCAAGTCGAAGCACTTGAATCTGTTGGTGGTCGTCGACGGGGAGGAGGTCGTTGAAGTTCCGGTCGGTGACGGTTCGAATGCGGAGGCTGAGGACGCGGGGACGGATACTCAAGCTGAAACGCTTCAGTTGTCATCTCATAGTTTGTTAGGGCTGGCTTCGAGCAGGTCCATGCGGCTATGGGGTGAAATCGCGGGCCATAAGGTGGTAGTTCTGATCGATAATGGAGCCACACACAATTTCATTAAGGAGGAGACAGCCCGTAAGCTTGGGTTGGAGACTAAGAAGACTATGGAGTATAAAGTTGAGATCGGTAACGGCGATCGTCTGAGTTGTGATGGGATATGCCAGGAGGTACGGATCAGCTTTCAGGGAATTGAAATTGTTCAAGATTTATTTCTTTTCAAACTTGGAGGGGTGGATGTGGTGTTAGGCATGGAGTGGCTACAGGGTTTGGGGACCATTAAGGCGAATTTTCGGGAGCTGACTTTGAAGTTTTATCAAGGGAAACAGAAGGTGTTTATTCAAGCCGAACCCGAACTATCTTGTGCAGAGGCTTCTTTTAGGGCCATCACTAAGGCTATTCAGAATGATGGGCAAGGGTTTTTGGTTCACCCCAAGTGGGAGTCCTTCACGGTCCCTTTTGACCAGTTGGAGTGGGACGAGTTAAAGCAGCTGTTGAGGGAATATGATGATGTTTTTGCTGTACCTACGGGTCTCCCTCCCAAACGCAGCAGAGACCACGCTATTCTCCTCAAGCCAGGAGGTGAGGTTCCCAACATTCGTCCTTACAGGTATCCTTTTTATCAGAAAGATGAAATTGAGAAAAACGTTAATGAATTGTTGAATTCTGGTATGATTAGGCCAAGTGTGAGTCCTTATTCAAGTCCAGCAATCTTAGTTAAGAAAAAGGACAACAGCTGGCGTGTGTGTGTTGATTACCGGAAATTAAATAAAATGACAGTGCCAGACAAATTTCCAATGCCGGTAATAGATGAGTTAATTGATGAAATTGGGGCTGCCTGTATTTTTTCCAAGCTTGATTTAAAATCCGGGTTCAATCAGATCCGGATGAAGGTGGAAGACATTGAAAAAATGGCTTTTCGGACTCACGAGGGTCATTACGAATACCTCGTAATGCCTTTTGGTCTCACAAACGCCCCGTCTACTTTCCAAGCTTTGATGAACGAAGTTCTCAAACCGTTTCTTCGCAAGTTTGTTTTGGTATTCTTCGACGACATACTGGTATATAGTTTGTCCGAGGAGGTTCACATTCAGCATTTGAAGGCTGTCCTAGAGGAATTGAGACAACAACAATTATTTGCAAACAGAAAAAAATGTACTTTTGGGCAGTCTCAGATTGAGTACCTTGGGCATATTATCAGTTCGAAGGGAGTTGCAGCTGACCCATCCAAGACTATGGCAATGCAGAAATGGCCAGTCCCTAAAGACATCAAAGGATTAAGGGGGTTCCTAGGACTGACCGGTTATTATAGGAAATTCGTGCAAGGGTATGGTATTATGGCCAAGCCGTTGACTGATCTCTTAAAGAAAAATGCTTTTCTTTGGAATGATGGTGCTCAATCAGCCTTCGAGAAACTCAAGCTGGTCATGTGTGATTTACCTACACTTGCCTTACCCGATTTTAACAAGCTGTTCACAGTGGTTACAGATGCTTCAAGTAAGGGCATAGGGGCTGCCCTCATGCAAGAGGGAAGACCTTTGGCTTTCATTAGTCAAGGTTTTTCTCAAAAAGCACAAGGAAAATCGGTATATGAGAAGGAGCTTCATGGCTTTGGTTTTTGCTGTCCAAAAGTGTCGTTATTACCTATTGGGAAGACATTTTGTGATTAAAACTGATCAGAAAAGTCTCAAATATTTGATGGACCAGCGGGTACTAGGGGAAGATCAACAAAAATGGACCTCTAAGCTTCTTGGTTTTGATTTTGAGGTTCAATATCATCCAGGAAAAGAGAAATGTGGTCGCGGACGCTCTTTCTAGAAAGAGGGAATTTAATTCTTTATCTGCGATACATTTGCCTTTGGTGGACCAGGCAAGGAA
>JAVKPL010006654.1:0-26692 GCA_032173675.1 Gastrolobium villosum
TTGACGAATAATGTATTCCGTCGAAAACGGATGAATAAAATAAATGCAAGATAAATTGATTTTGTGAAGTTTTTCGACGGAAAACAAATTCCGTCGAAAACGGATGAATAAAATAAATGCAAAAGAAATTGGTTTTGTGACGTTTTTCGACTGAAAATGGATTCCGTAGAAGATTTTTGACGGAAAATGGATTCCGTCGAAAATTTGTGACGGCAAATGAATTCCATAGAAAACGGATTAATAAAATAAATGCAAAAGAAATTGATTTTCTGAAGTTTTTCAACGAAAAACAAATTCCGTCAAAAACGGATGAATAAAATAAATGCAAAAGAAATTGATTTTATGAAGTTTTTCGATGAAAAATGGATTTCGGCGAACATTTTTGACGAAAAATGTATTCTGTCGAAAATGGATGAATAAAATAATTGCAAAAGAAATTGATTTTGTGAAGTTTTTCGACGGAAAACAAATTCCGTCGAAAATGGATGAATAAAATAAATGCAAAAGAAATTGATTTTGTGAAGATTTTTGACGGAAAATGGATTCCGTCGAAGATCTTTGACGGAAAATAAATTCCATCGAACATGGATGAATAAAATAAATGCAAAAGAAATTGATTTTGTGAAGTTTTTCGACGGAAAATGGATTAGGTCGAAATTTTTTGACGGAAAATGTATTCCGTCGAAAACGGATGAATAAAATAAATGCAAAAGAAATTGATTTTGTGAAGTTTTTCAGCGGAAAAAGAATTGCGTCGAAAACGGATTAATAAAATAAATGCAAAAGAAATTGATTTTTTGAAGTTTTTCGACGGAAAATGGATTTCGTAGAAGATTTTTGATGGAAAATGGATTCCGCCGAAGATTTTTGACAGAAAATGAATTCCGTCGAAAACGGATGAATAAAATAAATGCAAAAGAAATTGATTTTGTGAAGTTTTTCGACGGAAAATGGATTCTGTCGAAGATTTTGGACGGAAAACAAATTCCGTCGAAAACGGATGAATAAAATAAATGCAAAAGAAATTGATTTTGTGAAGATTTTTGACGGAAAATGGATTCCGTCGAAGATTTTTGACGGAAAATAAATTTCATCGAGTATGGATGAATAAAATAAATGCAAAAGAAATTGATTTTGTGAAGTTTTTCGACGGAAAGTGGATTAGGTCGAAAATTTTTGACGGAAAATGTATTCCGTCGAAAACGGATGAATAAAATAAATGCAAAAGAAATTGATTTTGTGAAGTTTTTCGACGGAAAAAGAATTGCGTCGAAAACGGATTAATAAAATAAATGCAAAAGAAATTGATTTTTTGAAGTTTTTCGACGAAAAATGAATTTCGTAGAAGATTTTTGATGGAAAATGGATTTCGTCGAAGATTTTTGACAGAAAATGAATTCCGTCGAAAACGGATGAATAAAATAAATGCAAAAGAAATTGATTTTATCAAGTTTTTCGACGAAAATTGTATTCCGTCGAAGATTTTTGACGGAAAATGAATTCCGTCGAAAATGGATGAATAAAATAAATGCAAAAGAAATTGATTTTATCAGGTTTTTCGACGCAAAATGTATTCCGTCGAAGATTTTTGACGAAAAATGTATTCCGTTGAAAACGGATGAATAAAATAAATGCAAAATAAATTGATTTTGTGAAGTTTTTCGACGGAAAACAAATTCCGTCGAAAACGGATGAATAAAATAAATGCAAAAGAAATTGATTTTCTGAAGTTTTTCGATGAAAAACAAATTCCGTCAAAAACGGATGAATAAAATAATTGCAAAAGAAATTTATTTTGTGAAGTTTTTCAACGGAAATAGAATTGCGTCGAAAACGGATGAATAAAATAAATGCAAAAGAAATTGATTTTGTGAAGATTTTTCGGAAAATGGATTCCGTCGAAGAACGGAAAATGAATTCCATCGAAAACGGATTAATAAAATAAATGCAAAAGAAATTGATTTTGTGAAGTTTTTCGACGGAAAATGGATTAGGTCAAAAATTTTTGATGGAAAATGTATTCCGTCGAAAACGGATGAATAAAATAAATGCAAAAGAAATTGATTTTGTGAAGTTTTTCGACGGAAAATGGATTCCGTCGAAGATTTTTGACGGAAAATGTATTCCATCGAAAACGGATGAATAAAATAAATGCAAAAGAAATTGATTTTGTGAAGTTTTTCGACGGAAAAAGAATTGCGTCGAAAACGGATTAATAAAATAAATGCAAAAGAAATTGATTTTTTGAAGTTTTTCGACGAAAAATGAATTTCGTAGAAGATTTTTGATGGAAAATGGATTCCGTCGAAGATTTTTGACGGAAAATGAATTCCGTCGAAAACGGATGAATAAAATAAATGCAAAAGAAATTGATTTTATGAAGTTTTTCGACGAAAATTGTATTTCGTCGAAGATTTTCGACGGAAAATAAATTCCGTCGAAAATGGATGAATAAAATAAATGCAAAAGAAATTGATTTTGTGAAGATTTTTGACGGAAAATGGATTCCGTCGAAGATTTTTGACGGAAAATAAATTCCGTCGAAAATGGATGAATAAAATATATGCAAAAGAAACTGATTTTGTGATGTTTTTCGACGAAAAATGGATTCCGTCGAAGATTTTGGACGGAAAATGAATTCCGTCGAAAATGGATGAATAAAATAAATGCAAAAGAAATTGATTTTATGAAGTTTTTCGATGGAAAATGGATTCCGTCGAAGATTTTTGACGAAAAATGAATTCCGTCGAAAATGGATGAATAAAATAAATGCAAAAGAAATTGATTTTATCAAGTTTTTCGACGCAAAATGTATTCCGTCGAAGATTTTTGACGAATAATGTATTCCGTCGAAAACGGATGAATAAAATAAATGCAAGATAAATTGATTTTGTGAAGTTTTTCGACGGAAAACAAATTCCGTCGAAAATGGATGAATAAAATAAATGCAAAAGAAATTGGTTTTGTGAAGTTTTTCGACTGAAAATGGATTCTGTAGAAGATTTTTGACGGAAAATGGATTCCGTCGAAAATTTGTGACGGCAAATGAATTCCATAGAAAACGGATTAATAAAATAAATGCAAAAGAAATTGATTTTCTGAAGTTTTTCAACGAAAAACAAATTCCGTCAAAAACGGATGAATAAAATAAATGCAAAAGAAATTGATTTTATGAAGTTTTTCGATGAAAAATGGATTCCGTCGAACATTTTTGACGAAAAATGTATTCCGTCGAAAATGGATGAATAAAATAATTGCAAAAGAAATTGATTTTGTGAAGTTTTTCGACGGAAAACAAATTCCGTCGAAAATGGATGAATAAAATAAATGCAAAAGAAATTGATTTTGTGAAGATTTTTGACGGAAAATGGATTCCGTCGAAGATCTTTGACGGAAAATAAATTCCATCGAACATGGATGAATAAAATAAATGCAAAAGAAATTGATTTTGTGAAGTTTTTCGACGGAAAATGGATTAGGTCGAAATTTTTTGACGGAAAATGTATTCCGTCGAAAACGGATGAATAAAATAAATGCAAAAGAAATTGATTTTGTGAAGTTTTTCAGCGGAAAAAGAATTGCGTCGAAAACGGATTAATAAAATAAATGCAAAAGAAATTGATTTTTTGAAGTTTTTCGACGGAAAATGGATTTCGTAGAAGATTTTTGATGGAAAATGGATTCCGCCGAAGATTTTTGACAGAAAATGAATTCCGTCGAAAACGGATGAATAAAATAAATGCAAAAGAAATTGATTTTGTGAAGTTTTTCGACGGAAAATGGATTCTGTCGAAGATTTTGGACGGAAAACGAATACCGTCGAAAATGGATGAATAAAATAAATGCAAAAGAAATTGATTTTATGAAGTTTTTCGACGAAAAATGTATTCCGTCGAACATTTTTGACGAAAAATGTTTTCCGTCGAAAATGGATGAATAAAATAAATGCAAAAGAAATTGATTTTGTGATGTTTTTCGACGGAAAACAAATTCCGTCGAAAACGGATGAATAAAATAAATGCAAAAGAAATTGATTTTGTGAAGATTTTTGACGGAAAATGGATTCCATCGAAGATTTTTGACGGAAAATAAATTCCATCGAACATGGATGAATAAAATAAATGCAAAAGAAATTGATTTTGTGAAGTTTTTCGACGGAAAATGGATTAGGTCGAAATTTTTTGACGGAAAATGTATTCCGTCGAAAACGGATGAATAAAATAAATGCAAAAGAAATTGATTTTGTGAAGTTTTTCAACGGAAAAAGAATTGCGTCGAAAACGGATTAATAAAATAAATGCAAAAGAAATTGATTTTTTGAAGTTTTTCGACGAAAAATGAATTTCGTAGAAGATTTTTGATGGAAAATGGATTCCGTCGAAGATTTTTGACAGAAAATGAATTCCGTCGAAAACGAATGAATAAAATAAATGCAAAAGAAATTTATTTTATCAAGTTTTTCGACGAAATTGTATTCCGTCGAAGATTTTTGACGAAAAATGAATTCCGTCGAAAATGGATGAATAAAATAAATGCAAAAGAAATTGATTTTATCAAGTTTTTCGACGCAAAATGTATTCCGTCGAAGATTTTTGACGAATAATGTATTCCGTCGAAAACGGATGAATAAAATAAATGCAAGATAAATTGATTTTGTGAAGTTTTTCGACGGAAAACAAATTCCGTCGAAAACGGATGAATAAAATAAATGCAAAAGAAATTGGTTTTGTGACGTTTTTCGACTGAAAATGGATTCCGTAGAAGATTTTTGACGGAAAATGGATTCCGTCGAAAATTTGTGACGGCAAATGAATTCCATAGAAAACGGATTAATAAAATAAATGCAAAAGAAATTGATTTTCTGAAGTTTTTCAACGAAAAACAAATTCCGTCAAAAACGGATGAATAAAATAAATGCAAAAGACATTGATTTTATGAAGTTTTTCGATGAAAAATGGATTTCGGCGAACATTTTTGACGAAAAATGTATTCCGTCGAAAATGGATGAATAAAATAATTGCAAAAGAAATTGATTTTGTGAAGTTTTTCGACGGAAAACAAATTCCGTCGAAAATGGATGAATAAAATAAATGCAAAAGAAATTGATTTTGTGAAGATTTTTGACGGAAAATGGATTCCGTCGAAGATCTTTGACGGAAAATAAATTCCATCGAACATGGATGAATAAAATAAATGCAAAAGAAATTGATTTTGTGAAGTTTTTCGACGGAAAATGGATTAGGTCGAAATTTTTTGACGGAAAATGTATTCCGTCGAAAACGGATGAATAAAATAAATGCAAAAGAAATTGATTTTGTGAAGTTTTTCAGCGGAAAAAGAATTGCGTCGAAAACGGATTAATAAAATAAATGCAAAAGAAATTGATTTTTTGAAGTTTTTCGACGGAAAATGGATTTCGTAGAAGATTTTTGATGGAAAATGGATTCCGCCGAAGATTTTTGACAGAAAATGAATTCCGTCGAAAACGGATGAATAAAATAAATGCAAAAGAAATTGATTTTGTGAAGTTTTTCGACGGAAAATGGATTCTGTCGAAGATTTTGGACGGAAAACAAATTCCGTCGAAAACGGATGAATAAAATAAATGCAAAAGAAATTGATTTTGTGAAGATTTTTGACGGAAAATGGATTCCGTCGAAGATTTTTGACGGAAAATAAATTTCATCGAGTATGGATGAATAAAATAAATGCAAAAGAAATTGATTTTGTGAAGTTTTTCGACGGAAAGTGGATTAGGTCGAAATTTTTTGACGGAAAATGTATTCCGTCGAAAACGGATGAATAAAATAAATGCAAAAGAAATTGATTTTGTGAAGTTTTTCGACGGAAAAAGAATTGCGTCGAAAACGGATTAATAAAATAAATGCAAAAGAAATTGATTTTTTGAATTTTTTCGACGAAAAATGAATTTCGTAGAAGATTTTTGATGGAAAATGGATTTCGTCGAAGATTTTTGACAGAAAATGAATTCCGTCGAAAACGGATGAATAAAATAAATGCAAAAGAAATTGATTTTATCAAGTTTTTCGACGAAAATTGTATTCCGTCGAAGATTTTTGACGGAAAATGAATTCCGTCGAAAATGGATGAATAAAATAAATGCAAAAGAAATTGATTTTATCAGGTTTTTCGACGCAAAATGTATTCCGTCGAAGATTTTTGACGAAAAATGTATTCCGTTGAAAACGGATGAATAAAATAAATGCAAAATAAATTGATTTTGTGAAGTTTTTCGACGGAAAACAAATTCCATCGAAAACGGATTAATAAAATAAATGCAAAAGAAATTGATTTTCTGAAGTTTTTCGATGAAAAACAAATTCCGTCAAAAACGGATGAATAAAATAATTGCAAAAGAAATTTATTTTGTGAAGTTTTTCAACGGAAATAGAATTGCGTCGAAAACGGATGAATAAAATAAATGCAAAAGAAATTGATTTTGTGAAGATTTTTGACGGAAAATGGATTCCGTCGAAGATTTTTGACGGAAAATAAATTCCATCGAACATGGATGAATAAAATAAATCGAAAAGAAATTGATTTTGTGAAGTTTTTCGACGGAAAATGGATTAGGTCAAAAATTTTTGATGGAAAATGTATTCCGTCGAAAACGGATGAATAAAATAAATGCAAAAGAAATTGATTTTGTGAAGTTTTTCGACGGAAAATGGATTCCGTCGAAGATTTTTGACGGAAAATGGATTCCGTCGAAGATTTTTGACGGAAAATGTATTCCATCGAAAACGGATGAATAAAATAAATGCAAAAGAAATTGATTTTGTGAAGTTTTTCGACGGAAAAAGAATTGCGTCGAAAACGGATTAATAAAATAAATGCAAAAGAAATTGATTTTTTGAAGTTTTTCGACGAAAAATGAATTTCGTAGAAGATTTTTGATGGAAAATGGATTCCGTCGAAGATTTTTGACGGAAAATGAATTCCGTCGAAAACGGATGAATAAAATAAATGCAAAAGAAATTGATTTTATCAAGTTTTTCGACGAAAATTGTATTTCGTCGAAGATTTTTGACGAAAAATGAATTCCGTCGAAAATGGATGAATAAAATAAATGCAAAAGAAATTGATTTTATGAAGTTTTTCGATGAAAAATGGATTCCGTCGAACATTTTTGACGAAAAATGTATTCCGTCGAAAATGGATGAATAAAATAATTGCAAAAGAAATTGATTTTGTGAAGTTTTTCGACGGAAAACAAATTTCGTCGAAAATGGATGAATAAAATAAATGCAAAAGAAATTGATTTTGTGAAGATTTTTGACGGAAAATGGATTCCGTCGAAGATTTTTGACGGAAAATAAATTCCATCGAACATGGATGAATAAAATAAATGCAAAAGAAATTGATTTTGTGAAGTTTTTCGACGGAAAATGGATTAGGTCGAAATTTTTTGACGGAAAATGTATTCCGTCGAAAACGGATGAATAAAATAAATGCAAAAGAAATTGATTTTGTGATGTTTTTCAACGGAAAAAGAATTGCGTCGAAAACGGATTAATAAAATAAATGCAAAAGAAATTGATTTTTTGAAGTTCTTCGACGGAAAATGGATTTCGTAGAAGATTTTTGATGGAAAATGGATTCCGTCGAAGATTTTTGACAGAAAATGGATTTCGTAGAAGATTTTTGATGGAAAATGGATTCCGTCGAAGACGGATGAATAAAATAAATGCAAAAGAAATTGATTTTGTGAATTTTTTCGACGGAAAATGGATTCTGTCGAAGATTTTGGACGGAAAACGAATACCGTCGAAAATGGATGAATAAAATAAATGCAAATGAAATTGATTTTATGAAGTTTTTCGACGAAAAATGTATTCCGTCGAAGATTTTTGGCGGAAAATGAATTCCGTCGAAAATTGATGAATAAAATAAATGCAAAAGAAATTGATTTTATCAAGTTTTTCGACACAAAATGTATTCCGTCGATAACGGTTTAATAAAATAAATGTAAAAGAAATTGATTTTGTGAAGATTTTTAACGGAAAATGAATTCCGTCGAAAATGAAGTTTTTCGACGGAAAATGGATTCCGTAGAAGATTTTTGATGGAAAATGGTTTCCGTCGAAGATTTTTGATGGAAAATGAATTCCTTCGAAAACGGATGAATAAAATAAATGCAAAAGAAATTGATTTTGTGAAGTTTTTCGACGGAAAATGGATTCCGTCGAAGATTTTTGACGGAAAATGAATTCCGTCGAAAATGGATGAATAAAATAAATGCATAAGAAATTGATTTTATGAAGTTTTTCGATGAAAAATGGATTCCGTCGAACATTTTTGACCAAAATGTATTCCGTCGAAAACGGATGAATAAAATAAATGCAAAAGAAATTGATTTTGTGAAGTTTTTCGACGGAAAACAAATTCCGTCGAAAACGGATGAATAAAATAAATGCAAAAGAAATTGTTTTGGTGAAGATTTTTGACGGAAAATGGATTCCGTTGAAGATTTTTGACGGAAAATGAATTCCATCGAAAACGGATGAATAAAATAAATGCAAAAGAAATTGATTTTGTGAAGTTTTTCGACGGAAAATGGATTCGGTCGAAGATTTTTGACGGAAAATGTATTCCGTCGAAAACGGATGAATAAAATAAATGCAAAAGAAATTGATTTTGTGAAGTTTTTCGACGGAAAAAGAATTGCGTCGAAAATGGATTAATAAAATAAATGCAAAAGAAATTGATTTTTTGAAGTTTTTCGACGAAAAATGAATTTCGTAGAAGATTTTTGATGGAAAATGGATTCCGTCGAAGATTTTTGACAGAAAATGAATTCCGTCGAAAACGGATGAATAAAATAAATGCAAAAGAAATTGATTTTATCAAGTTTTTCGACGAAAATTGTATTCCGTCGAAGATTTTTGACGAAAAATGAATTCCGTCGAAAATGGATGAATAAAATAAATGCATAAGAAATTGATTTTATGAAGTTTTTCGATGAAAAATGGATTCCGTCGAACATTTTTGAAGAAAAATGTATTCCGTCGAAAATGGATGAATAAAATAATTGCAAAAGAAATTGATTTTGTGAAGTTTTTCGACGGAAAACAAATTTCGTCGAAAATGGATGAATAAAATAAATGCAAAAGAAATTGATTTTGTGAAGATTTTTGACGGAAAATGGATTCCGTCGAAGATTTTTGACGGAAAATAAATTCCATCGAACATGGATGAATAAAATAAATGCAAAAGAAATTGATTTTGTGAAGTTTTTCGACGGAAAATGGATTAGGTCGAAATTTTTTGACGGAAAATGTATTCCGTCGAAAACGGATGAATAAAATAAATGCAAAAGAAATTGATTTTGTGATGTTTTTCAACGGAAAAAGAATTGCGTCGAAAACGGATTAATAAAATAAATGCAAAAGAAATTGATTTTTTGAAGTTCTTCGACGGAAAATGGATTTCGTAGAAGATTTTTGATGGAAAGTGGATTCCGTCGAAGATTTTTGACAGAAAATGGATTTCGTAGAAGATTTTTGATGGAAAATGGATTCCGTCGAAGACGGATGAATAAAATAAATGCAAAAGAAATTGATTTTGTGAATTTTTTCGACGGAAAATGGATTCTGTCGAAGATTTTGGACGGAAAATGTAACGCCCTCCCTTGTATGCATCCAAGAGAGAGTCGTTTGCTAAGCGGAATTAGAGTTGTTAACGTCACATGAGCTAACAAAGCAGTATACACATCCGTATAAAATTTTTCACACTTAAATTCTTTTCACAAAGGTTTTCCAAAATAGTCATTGTTCATAAAAGTTCAAGCTAACATAATTATGATAAAGACTACAGTCATCCAAAAGTTTCAAAACATTAATCATTACAGTTATCCATTTAAACAAACAGCAACACTGATAATCCACGCATCAGCAATCAACAGCAAAATATTACTCCTTCAAATGCTCTTGCGTCCTCCTGCCATTTTGGAAAAATAGCAGCCCCGAAGGGGTGAGAATAATCCCAGTAGTGTGGCAATAAAACCAATAATATAACAATATTAACTAGGCACAAAATCATAAACAGTCACTTCAACATATCCTTGTTCCTTTTCCTTTTTATCATATTCATATATTGCGTATATAACGCCTTTCCTTTGCGCTTTTAGCACCGTCGTGCGCGCACTTCACAGTGGAATCAAATATCCCTTGGCACCTGAGCTCCATGTGGATTCCATCTGTGGGCCTATGCGGACTGATGCCAAGTGTCCCATACCCCGGTACCTTGGGGATGCCTATATGATGCTTGCTCAAACACATGGTCCTGTACATAACTATTCTAAAACAAGGCCTATATGATCTTGTTACATGCATGACATGCTATGCTTTCACACACAAAGCGTAAAAATGCGGTATAATGTAAGATGCATGCTTATATACCTTTCATATGCGTTATGCTGCCACATAACGTCTTTACCTCATAGTCATATAGCCATCACGGCACATTTTTGGCAGTTTCCTTTCATAATAATGGAACATAATATTTTTACGGCATATGGAGCATCATGTTACAATTCTATACCAGTAGTCAATAGTTACATTAGGCATCATCGCCTGACACTTACCTTTGCGTGCCTTAACTATTACCAAACAGCAGCGAAGTATCTCACTTCTTAAGCGCACCTAAATCAATTACAACTAATCATTTACAGTGGCTATTTACAGCAGCAAAACAGTGAGCATACAGCAGTGTTTACAGCAGCAAAACAGTGAGCATACAGCAGCAAAACAGTGAGCATACAGCAGCAAAACAGTGAGCATACAGCAGTGTTTACAGCAGCAAAACAGTGAGCATACAGCAGCAAAACAGTGAGCATTTACAGCAGCAAAACAGTGAGCATACAGCAGCAAAACAGTGAGCATACAGCAGCAAAACAGTGAGCATTTACAGCAGCAAAACAGTGAGCATACAGCAGCAAAACAGTGACGTTTTAAAACAGAAACAGTGGCGTTTTTAAAACAGAAACAGTGGCACTTTGAACTTCCAAAACAGTGGCATAAATCTTGGTTTTTTGGACAGTGAAACAGTGGCATATTATAGATTAAAACAGTGGCATTTTATGCATACAAACAGTGGCATAGAAGGACTAAAACAGTGGCATTTTATGCATAAAAACAGTGGCATATGATGACTAAAACAGTGGCATTTTATGCATATGAACAGTGGCATATGATGACTAAAACAGTGGCACATTATGCATGAAAACAGTGGCATATGATGACTTAAAACAGTGGCCTTTTATGCATAAAAACAGTGGCATATGATGACTTAAAACAGTGGCCTTTTATGCATAAAAACAGTGGCACTTTAAGCATGGAAACAGTGACATTTCATGGCTAAAACAGTGGCATTTTATGCATAGAAACAGTGGCATTTGATGAGTAAAACAGTGGTATTTCATGCATAAAAACAGTGGTTTAAGGAGCACTAAAACAGTGACATATATGTGCAGAAACAGTGGCATATAAGGTGCAGAAACAGTGGCATGTAGTGTGCAGAAACAGTGGCATGTAATGTGCAGAAACAGTGGCATGTAATGTGCAGAAACAGTGGCTTTTAGGTGCAGAAACAGTGGCTTTTAGGTGCAGAAACAGTGGCTTTTAGGTGCAGAAACAGTGGCATATAATGGTGATTTTGAGGGACCGAAACAGTGGCACATTTCTTTTTTAAAACAGTGGCATATCCATACAAGAAATGGTGGCATAAGCTTAAACATAACCATAAGATTTTTATGCGTACAATTCATCATGAATGACTCCATACTTATACTTTAATCATGCTCAACCAAGGATCCAAAGCAACACATATACAAGGAGACCTTCAAGCATACATACATGGCTACACAAAGAAAGAGTTCTAAGTTCAAGGCCTACCTCTTGTAGCACACCCTTCAAAGTCAAGAGTCACACCACCTTCTAGCTTCACTACACACAAGTCCACACTTCCTAAGAGATTCTATGCGCAACAAGGTGAGGAACAAGACTAGCACTAGCTTGGTGTATGGTTGAGGTGAGGGAAGGAGGGAGTTGGCTTGGCAAAGTCTTCTTGCTCCAAGGTGGCTTGTTGGTGCGGCTAGAGGGAGTGAGGAGGAGGAGGAGAGTTGGCTGCACAAGTGAATGGGGCAGCCCCCTCTTGTGCGCAAATTTAAAGGGAGAGAGGAGAGGAGTTGCTATGATTAACCATCATGGAAAATTCTGATTTCTTGAGAGGATGGGGCTGCATACAAGGCTGAATCAAGCAAGGGTTTGCTTCTAATTTACTCTATTTACATGCAAAGAGTGAGGGGTGATATGATCAGATTTGGGGCTGTCCAAAGTCAGAGAAATTTTCTGCACAATTGACCAAGTTATGCGCATGAAGTGGGGTGGAAGAGGTGCATCATGAGCACATGCAAAAGGTTCACTAAGTCAACAAGCAATTCAACTTGGTGGCAGCCAAAAATCTGCCTTGATGCAGTCCTTGGTGCGCAAATTATGAGAGGAAAAGAGGTGCATATGAGTACATGTAAGAGCTTTGCTAAGTCAACAAGGAAAACAACTATGTGGCAGCCCAAAAATCTGCACTTAGGCAGCCTTGGTGCGCAATGATGAGAGGGAAAGAGGTGCATCATGGGTGCAGATTTGTGACAGCCCAAATTCAGATTTTGGAGCTGCACAAAATGATGAAAATGCAGCCAAAAATCCTCTTATGATGCATGTGAAAACAAGGCAGGTTTGACTCATGATGGGCTGCAAAAGCTTGCCAAAAAAAATCTGCACAATGCAGTCTAATGATGGAAGTGTAAGAGGGTTCTCCAAGTCAACAAGTTAGGCAGTTTGTGACATAAGAAAAATCTGCACCAAGGTCCCTCCCATGTGCGCCTAAATGGAGGAGTATGCAGCCTAAAAAACATGCTAAATTGCACATGTGTCTACCATGCAATAAAGTTGAAATCAAGTGTGCAAAAGTCAAGGTGAGGTGGCGGTCAACAATAAGGAACTTGGCAGATTTCAAGGTCCTAAATCACCCTTACTTGTGCGCAAAATTGAGTGGTAGAAGGGTTGCCATGTGAGGGTTTCTTGGTACACAAGACATCCTTGTTGGGCAAGGCTTAGGGAATTAGGTGTGGGTCTAACCATGGGCTGAACTTGATGGATCCACAAGCCATCCTTGGGCCATTGGTCACACACACAAAAGGATCCATTCACACAAGTCCAAAAGCAACAAGTCCACACACACACACTAGCCCACTACCAAAGTCCAATGAACACTAAGGTCCTATAACACATACTCACATTACTTATATGATTAAATTCACATGTCAACATATGTACCCTCCTATGATTTAATTTAATTAATTACCTTAGTCTTATCCAAGGAATAAAGATCAAACAATTCACAAGCCATTACACATAAACCATACATCCGAATTCTACACATGTACATAAAGCATATAGTACCTATGTATTTTACTAATTATGCGGGATGTTACACTCTCCCCACCAAATAGGAATTTTGTCCGCAAAATAAACTTACTTAAGAGCTAAACAGTTCTGGATAGCGTTTCTGAACGTCGTCCTCGCGTTCCCAAGTGGCTTCAGCTGCCGATCTGTTGTTCCACAATACTTTCACCAACGGAATCTCTTTAGAACGGAGTCGCTTGACGGATCTTTCAAGAATTTGGAACGGTTGCACTTGATAAGTCAGATTTTCTTTGAGTTCCACTTCTTCCGGCTGTAACACGTGAGATGGATCAGAGAGATACCTCCGTAGCTGTGACACATGAAATACATTGTGAATTCCTGACAAATTGGGTGGTAAGGCCAACCGGTATGCAGACTCTCCAATCCGGTCCATAATCAGATACGGTCCTAAGTACCGTGGACTTAACTTCTTAACTCCCATTCTCCTTCCGAGTCCCGATGTAGGAGTGATTCTCAAAAACACATGATCTCCGACTTCGAAAGATAGAGGCTTATGACGCTTGTCGTAATAACTCTTCTGTCTGGCCTGAGCCCTCTGCATATTCTCCCGAATCTTCTTTACTTGTTCGGATGTTTCTTGAATTAGATCAGGTCCTAACATACTTCGCTCACCCACTTCAGTCCAACATAAAAGGGATCTGCATTTTCTCCCATACAAAGCTTCATACGGTGCCATCTGAATACTGGAATGGTAACTGTTGTTGTAGGCAAACTCAATCAACGAAAGATAACTATCCCAGCTGCCTCCTAACTCCAAAACACATGCTCGCAACATGTCCTCTAAGGCTTGAATGGTGCGTTCCGTCTGCCCATCGGTCTGCGGATGATAAGCAGTACTCAACCTCAATTGGGTCCCTAATGCTCTTTGAAAGGATTCCCAAAACTTGGACGTAAACTTGGGATCACGATCACTGACAATACTCGTAGGAACTCCGTGCAGCTTCACAATCTCCTGCAGATAGATTCTAGCAAGCCTTTCTGTATCATATGTGGTTCTAGCACGCAAGAAATGAGCTGACTTCGTTAAACGATCGACAATCACCCAGATAGAATCATATCCTTCTCGCGTCCGAGGAAGTCCAACTACAAAATCCATCGAAATGCTGTCCCACTTCCATTCGGGAATCTCCAAAGGTTGAAGGAGTCCCGACGGTTTCTGATGTTCGTACTTCACCTTCTGACAAGTTAAGCATCGAGATACATACTCCGCAATATCACGCTTCATACCCGGCCACCAAAACGAGGTCTTCAAATCATGGTACATCTTCGTGGATCCAGGATGAACTGCATACTTACCCTTGTGAGCTTCCTGCAAAACTTCTTGCTTCAACTCTTCATTCGGCACAACCAGCCGTCCTTGAAATCTCCAAACATCATTCTCATCCTTTACAACATCTTGGTTGCCAACCAAATCACGGACTAACTCTTCATCTTTCTGAGCCTCCTTAATTCTACTGATCAATTCATTCTCCACCTTTATATTCCCCAATCTTATGCTACTTCCTCTCTCGTCTACCGATAAGTTCAAGTCTCGAAAGGCCTCAAACAATTTCAGCTCTTCTATCATCAGAGTTGCAGTGTGTAGTGTCTTCCTGCTCAGAGCGTCAGCTACCACGTTTGCCTTTCCTGGGTGGTACTTAAGTTCAAAATCGTAGTCCTTCAGAAATTCCATCCACCGTCGTTGCCGCATATTCAGCTCCTTCTGGTCGAACAAGTACTTCAAACTCTTATGATCGCTGAACACGTCAAACTGCGAACCATACAAGTGGTGCCTCCAGATTTTAAGTGCGAACACTATAGCTGCTAACTCCAAATCGTGCGTAGGATAATTTTCTTCGTGAGGCTTCAGTTGTCGAGATGCGTAAGCTACCGCCATACGATCCTGCATCAACACGCATCCAAGTCCTTTCAGCGACGCATCGCAGTATACTTCGAACCTTCGGGTAGGATCCGGAATCGTGAGTACGGGAGCACTCGTCAATCTACTCTTTAGCTCCAAGAAACATTCTTCACAGGCTTCAGTCCACTCAAAAGGCTTATCCTTCCGAGTGAGACGAGTAAGGGGTTGCACTATCTGGGAGAAATTCTGGATGAACCTTCGATAGTATCCAGCAAGACCTAAGAAACTTCTAACTTCGGTGACAGTCTTGGGTCGTTCCCAATTCATGACAGCTTCAACTTTGCTGGGGTCCACCGCGATACCTTCTGATGAAATGACATGGCCCAGAAACTGGACCTCTTTAAGCCAGAACTCGCACTTCGACCATTTCGCGTACAACTGCTTCTCCTTC
Source organism: Gastrolobium villosum (assembly GCA_032173675.1). Taxonomy (NCBI): domain Eukaryota; kingdom Viridiplantae; phylum Streptophyta; class Magnoliopsida; order Fabales; family Fabaceae; genus Gastrolobium; species Gastrolobium villosum. Next base: position 15,797 of record JAVKPL010006654.1, read on the forward strand.
AAGACTTGCAAGACAATCCTCAGATGTTCCGCGTGTAGCTCTTCATTAGCTGAGTAAATCAGGATATCATCGATAAACACAATAACGAACTGATCAAGAAATGGGCGGAAGATGCGGTTCATGTAGTCCATGAATACCGCTGGAGCATTCGTCAGTCCGAATGGGATCACCTGATATTCGTAGTGCCCATAACGAGTCCTAAAAGCGGTTTTCGGAATATCCTCCGGTTTGACCCGGATCTGATGGTATCCCGATCGTAAGTCTATCTTAGAAAAGACTCTGGCTCCTCTCAGCTGGTCCATCAAATCGTCGATCCTCGGTAGCGGATACTTATTCTTCACCGTGACTTTGTTCAGCTGGCGGTAATCTACACACAGACGTAAACTTCCATCCTTCTTCTTAATCAAGATGGCTGGAGCACCCCATGGGGAAGTACTCGGTCTGATGAATTCCTTGGCCAAAAGCTCTTCTATCTGCTTCTTCAACTCGCGCAGTTCCAAAGGTGCCATGCGATACGGGGCAATGGAGATTGGTCCAACTCCAGGAACAAGTTCGATCGAAAATTCTATTTCCCTATGAGGAGGCAATCGAGGTATTTCATCCGGGAATACCTCCTCGAATTCTCTAACTACCGGTACATTCTGAATTTGATTGTCAATCGAGGTCTCAGCCTCGATCGACAAAAGATACCCTGCTGCTCCCTTGCGGAGCTCTTTTCTAACTTGCAATAAGGAAATGAGAGAGAAAGGTTGAAAATTACCATCTTTCGCAGGAACAATGACTTTCCCTGCTCGACAATCCAAAGTTATCCCGTTTTCCGACAACCAGTCCATACCGATAATCACATCGAAGTTGAATACCGGCAGGACCACCAAGTTAACTGTATACGTGTTCCCTTCGTACTGCAAGGTAACACCTCTGCAGATCTCTGAGGCTGTGCACGATCCTCCCGTAGGTGTGCTGATGTGTAACTCATAGGGTAACGGGGTTGGGGTGATGCCTATTCTCAATGCAGTATGCTTTGCCATAAAAGAGCCAGACGCTCCAGAATCAAAGATAACAGAAATTGGGTGACCATTCAAAGTGACATTACCTTTGATCAGGTTGGGAAACTTCTGCGCTTCATTTGCATCCAATGTGAACACCCGTGCTTGCGGAGGCTGTTGGTCAGCGTTCTGGGGGCACTTGTAAGCAAAATGTCCTTGCTGGCCGCATCTGAAACATGCATTGTTGTTCTTGCGACAAACTCCAAAGTGATTCTTTCCACATGTGGCACAAACAGTCGCGCCCTGACGTCCAGTCGACGATTGACCCACCGTAAAGTTTCTCTTAAAATTTCCAGGCCGCGCCTGCAACGGCGTACCTCTGCCTCGACCCCTACCAGGTGCCGCCCTGAAGAATCTGCCTGCTCGGTTTCCTCCGTGGAACTGTGGTGGTGGCTTGTTCAAGTTCTTGGCCTCCAGAATGATTCCTTCTGCCTGACGACTCTGGTTGATGAGTTCTGGAAGTGTACGATTAGCCGTCGTTAAGATGAGCTTACGGATCTCCGGGTGTAATCCGCTTTCGAACTTCTCCACCTGCCATTCTTCATCATAGATGTTCCGGTCAAAGTTGGCGTACTCGATCAGCTGCCCAAATTTTGCAATATACTCATTAACCGTCATGTTATCCTGCCGGAGTGACAGCAGTTCAGTGTGCTTCATTCTTCTCATTGCCTTAGGAAAATACTTATCCAGAAATACTTGTCTGAACACGGCCCACGTCAGTTCCACGTCCTGAGCTCTTAGCAGAGCCCTCGCACCAGTCCACCATGTTAAAGCTTCTCCCATCAGCTGGTACGACGCGTAATCAGTCTTCTGTGCTTCCGGGCATGCCATACGTTCGAAAATATGCTCAATCATCTGCAGCCACTTTGCTGCAGCCTCAGGGTTGTCCTCACCCTCAAAGGTAGGTGGTTGGAAGTTGCGGAAGTCTTTCAACCTCCGACGGGCAATTTCTTCTGCATTTTCATGCAGTGGGGGTTGGTTCTGATTCTGTTGCCTATGGTCACGCCATTCTTGGCTCATAGTCTGGATAAACGTTGCCAGTCCCCCAATGGTAGTGATAAGATCCTCTTCCGCATCGCCAGTCCTTCCCCGAGTTGAACCGCGACCACCCGCCATGATTCTGCACTCACAATACCAGGAAATGAGTTGATCAGGCTCACCGCAAGTTATTCATGGCAGCAGTCCCAAGTAGGTACTCGAGTTCAATTCGGACAAGTTAGCTATGCATCCGTGTCTTATCACAGAACAGTCTAAACCATCTAACTATCCTAGCTAACATATACTTAAACTATAGCACATTTAGACAGTCAATCAGCAGATAAACACAAACAACAATCAATTCAATCAAACACAAGCAAATCCATGGACCAAACTGCTCTGATACCAATTAGTGTAACGCCCTCCCTTGTATGCATCCAAGAGAGAGTCGTTTGCTAAGCGGAATTAGAGTTGTTAACGTCACATGAGCTAACAAAGCAGTATACACATCCGTATAAAATTTTTCACACTTAAATTCTTTTCACAAAGGTTTTCCAAAATAGTCATTGTTCATAAAAGTTCAAGCTAACATAATTATGATAAAGACTACAGTCATCCAAAAGTTTCAAAACATTAATCATTACAGTTATCCATTTAAACAAACAGCAACACTGATAATCCACGCATCAGCAATCAACAGCAAAATATTACTCCTTCAAATGCTCTTGCGTCCTCCTGCCATTTTGGAAAAATAGCAGCCCCGAAGGGGTGAGAATAATCCCAGTAGTGTGGCAATAAAACCAATAATATAACAATATTAACTAGGCACAAAATCATAAACAGTCACTTCAACATATCCTTGTTCCTTTTCCTTTTCCTTTTCATCATATTCATATATAGCGTATATAACGCCTTTCCTTTGCGCTTTTAGCACCGTCGTGCGCGCACTTCACAGTGGAATCAAATATCCCTTGGCACCTGAGCTCCATGTGGATTCCATCTGTGGGCCTATGCGGACTGATGCCAAGTGTCCCATACCCCGGTACCTTGGGGATGCCTATATGATGCTTGCTCAAACACATGGTCCTGTACATAACTATTCTAAAACAAGGCCTATATGATCTTGTTACATGCATGACATGCTATGCTTTCACACACAAAGCGTAAAAATGCGGTATAATGTAAGATGCATGCTTATATACCTTTCATATGCGTTATGCTGCCACATAACGTCTTTACCTCATAGTCATATAGCCATCACGGCACATTTTTGGCAGTTTCCTTTCATAATAATGGAACATAATATTTTTACGGCATATGGAGCATCATGTTACAATTCTATACCAGTAGTCAATAGTTACATTAGGCATCATCGCCTGACACTTACCTTTGCGTGCCTTAACTATTACCAAACAGCAGCGAAGTATCTCACTTCTTAAGCGCACCTAAATCAATTACAACTAATCATTTACAGTGGCTATTTACAGCAGCAAAACAGTGAGCATACAGCAGTGTTTACAGCAGCAAAACAGTGAGCATACAGCAGCAAAACAGTGAGCATACAGCAGCAAAACAGTGAGCATACAGCAGTGTTTACAGCAGCAAAACAGTGAGCATACAGCAGCAAAACAGTGAGCATTTACAGCAGCAAAACAGTGAGCATACAGCAGCAAAACAGTGAGCATACAGCAGCAAAACAGTGAGCATTTACAGCAGCAAAACAGTGAGCATACAGCAGCAAAACAGTGACGTTTTAAAACAGAAACAGTGGCGTTTTTAAAACAGAAACAGTGGCACTTTGAACTTCCAAAACAGTGGCATAAATCTTGGTTTTTTGGACAGTGAAACAGTGGCATATTATAGATTAAAACAGTGGCATTTTATGCATACAAACAGTGGCATAGAAGGACTAAAACAGTGGCATTTTATGCATAAAAACAGTGGCATATGATGACTAAAACAGTGGCATTTTATGCATATGAACAGTGGCATATGATGACTAAAACAGTGGCATGAATGAAAACAGTGGCATATGATGACTTAAAACAGTGGCCTTTTATGCATAAAAACAGTGGCACTTTAAGCATGGAAACAGTGACATTTCATGGCTAAAACAGTGGCATTTTATGCATAGAAACAGTGGCATTTGATGAGTAAAACAGTGGTATTTCATGCATAAAAACAGTGGTTTAAGGAGCACTAAAACAGTGACATATATGTGCAGAAACAGTGGCATATAAGGTGCAGAAACAGTGGCATGTAGTGTGCAGAAACAGTGGCATGTAATGTGCAGAAACAGTGGCATGTAATGTGCAGAAACAGTGGCTTTTAGGTGCAGAAACAGTGGCTTTTAGGTGCAGAAACAGTGGCTTTTAGGTGCAGAAACAGTGGCATATAATGGTGATTTTGAGGGACCGAAACAGTGGCACATTTCTTTTTTAAAACAGTGGCATATCCATACAAGAAATGGTGGCATAAGCTTAAACATAACCATAAGATTTTTATGCGTACAATTCATCATGAATGACTCCATACTTATACTTTAATCATGCTCAACCAAGGATCCAAAGCAACACATATACAAGGAGACCTTCAAGCATACATACATGGCTACACAAAGAAAGAGTTCTAAGTTCAAGGCCTACCTCTTGTAGCACACCCTTCAAAGTCAAGAGTCACACCACCTTCTAGCTTCACTACACACAAGTCCACACTTCCTAAGAGATTCTATGCGCAACAAGGTGAGGAACAAGACTAGCACTAGCTTGGTGTATGGTTGAGGTGAGGGAAGGAGGGAGTTGGCTTGGCAAAGTCTTCTTGCTCCAAGGTGGCTTGTTGGTGCGGCTAGAGGGAGTGAGGAGGAGGAGGAGAGTTGGCTGCACAAGTGAATGGGGCAGCCCCCTCTTGTGCGCAAATTTAAAGGGAGAGAGGAGAGGAGTTGCTATGATTAACCATCATGGAAAATTCTGATTTCTTGAGAGGATGGGGCTGCATACAAGGCTGAATCAAGCAAGGGTTTGCTTCTAATTTACTCTATTTACATGCAAAGAGTGAGGGGTGATATGATCAGATTTGGGGCTGTCCAAAGTCAGAGAAATTTTCTGCACAATTGACCAAGTTATGCGCATGAAGTGGGGTGGAAGAGGTGCATCATGAGCACATGCAAAAGGTTCACTAAGTCAACAAGCAATTCAACTTGGTGGCAGCCAAAAATCTGCCTTGATGCAGTCCTTGGTGCGCAAATTATGAGAGGAAAAGAGGTGCATATGAGTACATGTAAGAGCTTTGCTAAGTCAACAAGGAAAACAACTATGTGGCAGCCCAAAAATCTGCACTTAGGCAGCCTTGGTGCGCAATGATGAGAGGGAAAGAGGTGCATCATGGGTGCAGATTTGTGACAGCCCAAATTCAGATTTTGGAGCTGCACAAAATGATGAAAATGCAGCCAAAAATCCTCTTATGATGCATGTGAAAACAAGGCAGGTTTGACTCATGATGGGCTGCAAAAGCTTGCCAAAAAAAAATCTGCACAATGCAGTCTAATGATGGAAGTGTAAGAGGGTTCTCCAAGTCAACAAGTTAGGCAGTTTGTGACATAAGAAAAATCTGCACCAAGGTCCCTCCCATGTGCGCCTAAATGGAGGAGTATGCAGCCTAAAAAACATGCTAAATTGCACATGTGTCTACCATGCAATAAAGTTGAAATCAAGTGTGCAAAAGTCAAGGTGAGGTGGCGGTCAACAATAAGGAACTTGGCAGATTTCAAGGTCCTAAATCACCCTTACTTGTGCGCAAAATTGAGTGGTAGAAGGGTTGCCATGTGAGGGTTTCTTGGTACACAAGACATCCTTGTTGGGCAAGGCTTAGGGAATTAGGTGTGGGTCTAACCATGGGCTGAACTTGATGGATCCACAAGCCATCCTTGGGCCATTGGTCACACACACAAAAGGATCCATTCACACAAGTCCAAAGGTGACAAGTACACACACACACTAGCCCACTACCAAAGTCCAATGAACACTAAGGTCCTATAACACATACTCACATTACTTATATGATTAAATTCACATGTCAACATATGTACCCTCCTATGATTTAATTTAATTAATTACCTTAGTCTTATCCAAGGAATAAAGATCAAACAATTCACAAGCCATTACACATAAACCATACATCCGAATTCTACACATGTACATAAAGCATATAGTACCTATGTATTTTACTAATTATGCGGGATGTTACAGAAAACGAATACCGTCGAAAATGGATGAATAAAATAAATGCAAATGAAATTGATTTTATGAAGTTTTTCGACGAAAAATGTATTCCGTCGAAGATTTTTGGCGGAAAATGAATTCCGTCGAAAATTGATGAATAAAATAAATGCAAAAGAAATTGATTTTATCAAGTTTTTCGACGAAAAATGTATTCCGTCGATAACGGTTTAATAAAATAAATGTAAAAGAAATTGATTTTGTGAAGATTTTTAACGGAAAATGAATTCCGTCGAAACTGAAGTTTTTCGACGGAAAATGGATTCCGTAGAAGATTTTTGATGGAAAATGGTTTCCGTCGAAGATTTTTGATGGAAAATGAATTCCTTCGAAAACGGATGAATAAAATAAATGCAAAAGAAATTGATTTTGTGAAGTTTTTCGACGGAAAATGGATTCCGTCGAAGATTTTTGACGGAAAATGAATTCCGTCGAAAATGGATGAATAAAATAAATGCATAAGAAATTGATTTTATGAAGTTTTTCGATGAAAAATGGATTCCGTCGAACATTTTTGACCAAAATGTATTCCGTCGAAAACGGATGAATAAAATAAATGCAAAAGAAATTGATTTTGTGAAGTTTTTCGACGGAAAACAAATTCCGTCGAAAACGGATGAATAAAATAAATGCAAAAGAAATTGTTTTTGTGAAGATTTTTGACGGAAAATGGATTCCGTTGAAGATTTTTGACGGAAAATGAATTCCATCGAAAACGGATGAATAAAATAAATGCAAAAGAAATTGATTTTGTGAAGTTTTTCGACGGAAAATGGATTCGGTCGAAGATTTTTGACGGAAAATGTATTCCGTCGAAAACGGATGAATAAAATAAATGCAAAAGAAATTGATTTTGTGAAGTTTTTCGACGGAAAAAGAATTGCGTCGAAAATGGATTAATAAAATAAATGCAAAAGAAATTGATTTTATCAAGTTTTTCGACGAAAATTGTATTCCGTCGAAGATTTTTGACGAAAAATGAATTCCGTCGAAAATGGATGAATAAAATAAATGCAAAAGAAATTGATTTTATGAAGTTTTTCGATGAAAAATGGATTCCGTCGAACATTTTTGACGAAAATGTATTCCGTCGAAAATGGATGAATAAAATAAATGCAAAAGAAATTGATTTTGTGAAGATTTTTGACGGAAAATGGATTCCGTCGAAGATTTTTGACGGAAAATAAATTCCTTCGAACATGGATGAATAAAATAAATGCAAAAGAAATTGATTTTGTGAAGTTTTTCGACGGAAAATGGATTAGGTCGAAATTTTTTGACGGAAAATGTATTCCGTCGAAAACGGATGAATAAAATAAATGCAAAAGAAATTGATTTTGTGAAGTTTTTCAACGGAAAAAGAATTGCGTCGAAAACGGATTAATAAAATAAATGCAAAAGAAATTGATTTTTTGAAGTTTTTCGACGGAAAATGGATTTCGTAGAAGATTTTTGATGGAAAATGGATTCTGTCGAAGATTTTTGACAGAAAATGAATTCCGTCGAAAACGGATGAATAAAATAAATGCAAAAGAAATTGATTTTGTGAAGTTTTTCGACGGAAAATGGATTCTGTCGAAGATTTTGGACGAAAAACGAATACCGTCGAAAATGGATGAATAAAATAAATGCAAAACAAATTGATTTTATGAAGTTTTTCGACGAAAAATGTATTCCGTCGAAGATTTTTGGCGGAAAATGAATTCCGTCGAAAATTGATGAATAAAATAAATGCACAAGAAATTGATTTTATCAAGTTTTTCGACGAAAAATGTATTCCGTCGAAAACGGATTAATAAAATAAATGTAAAAGAAATTGATTTTGTGAATATTTTTAACGGAAAATGAATTCCGTCGAAAATGAAGTTTTTCGACGGAAAATGGATTCCGTAGAAGATTTTTGATGGAAAATGGTTTCCGTCGAAGATTTTTGATGGAAAATGAATTCCTTCGAAAACGGATGAATAAAATAAATGCAAAACAAATTGATTTTGTGAAGTTTTTCGACGGAAAATGTATTCCGTCGAAGATTTTTGACGGAAAATGAATTCCGTCGAAAATGGATGAATAAAATAAATGCATAAGAAATTGATTTTATGAAGTTTTTCGATGAAAAATGGATTCCGTCGAACATTTTTGACGAAAATGTATTCCGTCGAAAATGGATGAATAAAATAAATGCAAAAGAAATTGATTTTGTGAAGATTTTTGACGGAAAATGGATTCCGTCGAAGATTTTTGACGGAAAATAAATTCCATCGAACATGGATGAATAAGATAAATGCAAAAGAAATTGATTTTGTGAAGTTTTTCGACGGAAAGTGGATTAGGTCGAAAATCTTTGATGGAAAATGTATTCCTTCGAAAACGGATGAATAAAATAAATGCAAAAGAAATTGATTTTGTGAAGTTTTTCGACGGAAAAAGAATTGCGTCGAAAACGGATTAATAAAATAAATGCAAAAGAAATTGATTTTTTGAAGTTTTTCGACGAAAAATGAATTTCGTAGAAGATTTTTGATGGAAAATGGATTCCGTCGAAGATTTTTGACAGAAAATGAATTCCGTCGAAAAGGGATGAATAAAATAAATGTAAAAGAAATTGATTTTATCAAGTTTTTCGACGAAAATTGTATTCCGTCGAAGATTTTTGACGGAAAATGAATTCCGTCGAAAATGGATGAATAAAATAAATGCAAAAGAAATTGATTTTATCAAGTTTTTCGACGCAAAATGTATTCCGTCGAAGATTTTTGACGAATAATGTATTCCGTCGAAAACGGATGAATAAAATAAATGCAAGATAAATTGATTTTGTGAAGTTTTTCGACGGAAAACAAATTCCGTCGAAAACGGATGAATAAAATAAATGCAAAAGAAGTTAGTTTTGTGAAGTTTTTCGACTGAAAATGGATTCCGTAGAAGATTTTTGACGGAAAATGGATTCCGTCGAAAATTTTTGACGGCAAATGAATTCCATAGAAAACGGATTAATAAAATAAATGCAAAAGAAATTGATTTTCTGAAGTTTTTCAACGAAAAACAAATTCCGTCAAAAACGGATGAATAAAATAAATGCAAAAGAAATTGATTTTATGAAGTTTTTCGATGAAAAATGGATTCCGTCGAACATTTTTGACCAAAATGTATTCCGTCGAAAACGGATGAATAAAATAAATGCAAAAGAAATTGATTTTGTGAAGTTTTTCGACGGAAAACAAATTCCGTCGAAAACGGATGAATAAAATAAATGCAAAAGAAATTGTTTTGGTGAAGATTTTTGACGGAAAATGGATTCCGTTGAAGATTTTTGACGGAAAATGAATTCCATCGAAAACGGATGAATAAAATAAATGCAAAAGAAATTGATTTTGTGAAGTTTTTCGACGGAAAATGGATTCGGTCGAAGATTTTTGACGGAAAATGTATTCCGTCGAAAACGGATGAATAAAATAAATGCAAAAGAAATTGATTTTGTGAAGTTTTTCGACGGAAAAAGAATTGCGTCGAAAATGGATTAATAAAATAAATGCAAAAGAAATTGATTTTTTGAAGTTTTTCGACGAAAAATGAATTTCGTAGAAGATTTTTGATGGAAAATGGATTCCGTCGAAGATTTTTGACAGAAAATGAATTCCGTCGAAAACGGATGAATAAAATAAATGCAAAAGAAATTGATTTTATCAAGTTTTTCGACGAAAATTGTATTCCGTCGAAGATTTTTGACGAAAAATGAATTCCGTCGAAAATGGATGAATAAAATAAATGCATAAGAAATTGATTTTATGAAGTTTTTCGATGAAAAATGGATTCCGTCGAACATTTTTGACGAAAATGTATTCCGTCGAAAATGGATGAATAAAATAAATGCAAAAGAAATTGATTTTGTGAAGATTTTTGACGGAAAATGGATTCCGTCGAAGATTTTTGACGGAAAATAAATTCCTTCGAACATGGATGAATAAAATAAATGCAAAAGAAATTGATTTTGTGAAGTTTTTCGACGGAAAATGGATTAGGTCGAAATTTTTTGACGGAAAATGTATTCCGTCGAAAACGGATGAATAAAATAAATGCAAAAGAAATTGATTTTGTGAAGTTTTTCAACGGAAAAAGAATTGCGTCGAAAACGGATTAATAAAATAAATGCAAAAGAAATTGATTTTTTGAAGTTTTTCGACGGAAAATGGATTTCGTAGAAGATTTTTGATGGACAATGGATTCTGTCGAAGATTTTTGACAGAAAATGAATTCCGTCGAAAACGGATGAATAAAATAAATGCAAAAGAAATTGATTTTGTGAAGTTTTTCGACGGAAAATGGATTCTGTCGAAGATTTTGGACGAAAAACGAATACCGTCGAAAATGGATGAATAAAATAAATGCAAAACAAATTGATTTTATGAAGTTTTTCGACGAAAAATGTATTCCGTCGAAGATTTTTGGCGGAAAATGAATTCCGTCGAAAATTGATGAATAAAATAAATGCACAAGAAATTGATTTTATCAAGTTTTTCGACGAAAAATGTATTCCGTCGAAAACGGATTAATAAAATAAATGTAAAAGAAATTGATTTTGTGAATATTTTTAACGGAAA
>JAVKPL010006655.1:0-27008 GCA_032173675.1 Gastrolobium villosum
AACGGATTCCATCGAAAACGGATGAATAAAATAAATTGAAAAGAAATTGATTTTGTGAAGTTTTTCAACAGAAAACAAATTCCGTCGAAAACAGATGAAAAGAAATTGATTTTGTGAAGTTTTTCGACGGAAAATGGATTCTGTCGAAGATTTTTTACGGAAAATGGATTCCGTCGAAGATTTCTAACTGAAAATGAATTCCATCGAAAACGGATGAATAAAATAAATGCAAAAGAAATTGATTATGTGAAGTTTTTCGACGGAAAATGGATTCTGTCGAAGATTTTTTACGGAAAATGAATTCCATCGAAAATGGATGAATAAAATAAATGCAAAAGAAATTGATTTTATGAAGTTTTTCGATGAAAAATGGATTCCGTTGAAGATTTTTGACAGAAAATGCATTCCGTCGAAAAAGAATGAATTAAATTAGTGCAAAAGAAATTTATTTTGTGAAGTTTTTCAACGGAAAATGAATTCCGTCGAACATGGATTAATAAAATAAATGTAAAAGAAATTGATTTTTGGAAGTTTTTCGACGGAAAATGGATTCCGTAGAAGATTTTTGATGGAAAATGGATTCCGTCGAAGATTTTTGACGGAAAATAAATTGCGTCGAAAATGGATGAATAAAATAAATGCAAAAGAAATTGATTTTATGAAGTTTTTCGACGTAAAACGGATTCCATCGAAAACGGATGAATAAAATAAATTGAAAAGAAATTGATTTTGTGAAGTTTTTCAACAGAAAACAAATTCCGTCGAAAACAGATGAATAAAATAAATGCAAAAGAAATTGATTTTGTGCAGTTTTTCGACGGAAAAAGGATTCCGTAGAAGATTTTTGACGGAAAATGGATTCCGTCGAAGATTTCTAACTGAAAATGAATTCCATCGAAAACGGATGAATAAAATAAATGCAAAAGAAATTGATTATGTGAAGTTTTTCGACGGAAAATGGATTCTGTCGAAGATTTTTTACGGAAAATGAATTCCATCGAAAATGGATGAATAAAATAAATGCAAAAGAAATTGATTTTATGAAGTTTTTCGATGAAAAATGGATTCCGTTGAAGATTTTTGACAGAAAATGCATTCCGTCGAAAAAGAATGAATTAAATTAGTGCAAAAGAAATTTATTTTGTGAAGTTTTTCAACGGAAAATGAATTCCGTCGAACATGGATTAATAAAATAAATGTAAAAGAAATTGATTTTTGGAAGTTTTTCGACGGAAAATGGATTCCGTAGAAGATTTTTGATGGAAAATGGATTCCGTCGAAGATTTTTGACGGAAAATAAATTGCGTCGAAAATGGATGAATAAAATAAATGCAAAAGAAATTGATTTTATGAAGTTTTTCGACGTAAAACGGATTCCATCGAAAACGGATGAATAAAATAAATTGAAAAGAAATTGATTTTGTGAAGTTTTTCAACAGAAAACAAATTCCGTCGAAAACAGATGAATAAAATAAATGCAAAAGAAATTGATTTTGTGCAGTTTTTCGACGGAAAAAGGATTCCGTAGAAGATTTTTGACGGAAAATGGATTCCGTCGAAGATTTCTAACTGAAAATGAATTCCATCGAAAACGGATGAATAAAATAAATGCAAAAGAAATTGATTATGTGAAGTTTTTCGACGGAAAATGGATTCTGTCGAAGATTTTTTACGGAAAATGAATTCCATCGAAAATGGATGAATAAAATAAATGCAAAAGAAATTGATTTTATGAAGTTTTTCGATGAAAAATGGATTCCGTTGAAGATTTTTGACAGAAAATGCATTCCGTCGAAAAAGAATGAATTAAATTAGTGCAAAAGAAATTTATTTTGTGAAGTTTTTCAACGGAAAATGAATTCCGTCGAACATGGATTAATAAAATAAATGTAAAAGAAATTGATTTTTTGAAGTTTTTCGACGGAAAATGGATTCCGTCGAAGATTTTTGACGAAAATAAATTCCGTCGAAAACGGATGAATAAAATAAATGCAAAAGAAATTGATTTTGGGAAGTTTTTCGACGGAAAATGGATTTCGTCGAAGATTTTTGACGGAAAATGAATTCCATCGAAAACGGATGAATAAAATAAATGCAAAAGAAATTGATTTTGTGAAGTTTTTCAACGGAAAATGGATTCCGTCGAAGATTTTTGACGGAAAATGAATTCCGTCGAAAATGGATGAATAAAATAAATGCAAAAGAAATTGATTTTGTGAAGTTTTTGGACGGAAAACAAATTCCGTCGAAAACGGATGAATAAAATAAATGCAAAAGAAATTGATTTTATGAAGTTTTTCGACGAAAAATGGATTCCGTCGAAGATTTTTGAAGAAAATTGTATTCCATCGAAAACGGATGAATAAAATAAATGCAAAAGAAATTGATTTTATGAAGTTTTTCGACGGAAAAAGAATTTCGTCGAAAACGGAATAATAAAATAAATGCAAAAGAAATTGATTTTTTGAAGTTTTTCGACGAAAAATGGATTCCGTAGAAGATTTTTGATGGAAAATGGATTCCGTCAAAGATTTTTGACGGAAAATGAATTCCGTCGAAAACGGATGAATAAAATAAATGCAAAAAATATTGACTTTATGAAGTTTTTCAACGGAAAATGGATTCCGTCGAAGATTTTTGACGAAAAACGTTTTCCGTCGAAAACGGATTAATAAAATAAATGCAAAAGAAATTGATTTTGTGAAGATTTTTGACGGAAAATGAATTCCGTCGAAAACGGATGAATAAAATAAATGCAAAAGAAATTGATTTTGTGAAGTTTTTCGACGGAAAATGGATTCCGTCAAAAACTGATGAATAAAATAAATGCAAAAGAAATTGATTTTGTGAAGTTTTTGACGGAAAAAGAATTTCGTCGAAAACTGATGAATAAAATAAATGCAAAAGAAATTGATTTTGTGAAGTTTTTCGACGGAAAATGGATTCCATCGAAAACTGATGAATAAAATAAATGCAAAAGAAATTGATTTTGTGAAGTTTTTCGACGGAAAATGGATTCGGTCGAAGATCTTTGACGGAAAATGCATTCTGTCGAAAATGGATGAATAAAATAAATGCAAAAGAAATTGATTTTGTGAAGTTTTTTGACGGAAAATGGATTCCGTCGAAAACTGATGAATAAAATAAATGCAAAAGAAATTGATTTTGTGAGGTTTTTCGATGGAAAATGGATTTCGTCGAAAACTGATGAATAAAATAAATGCAGAAGAAATTGATTTTGTGAAGTTTTTTGACGGAAAATGGATTCCGTAGAAGATTTTTGACGGAAAGTGATTTTCGTCGATGATTTTTAAATGAAAATGAATTCCGTCGAAAACGGATGAATAAAATAAATGAAAAAAAAATGATTTTGTACTTTTTTTAAACAAAAAATGGATTCCGTCGAAGATTTTTGACGGAAAATGAGTTCCGTTGAAAACGGATGAATAAGATAAATGGAACAAAAATTCATTTTGTGAAGTTTTTTGACGGAAAATGGATTCCGTAAAAAATGGATGAATAAAATAAATGCAAAAGAAATTGATTATGTGTTGTTTTTCGAAGGAAAATGGATTCCGTTGAAAACGGATGAATAAAATAAATGCTAAAGTAATTGATTTTGTGTTGTTTTTCGAAGGAAAATAGATTCCGTTGAAAACAGATTAAAATAAAATAAATGCAAAAAAAATTGACTTTGTGAAGTTTTTCGACGAAAAAGGAAATCCGTCGAAGATTTTTGACGGAAAATGAATTCCGTCAAAAATGGATGACTAAAATAAATTGGAAAAGAAATTGATTTTGTAAAGTTTTTCGACGGAAAATGGATTCCGTCGAAAACGGATGAAAAAATATACGCAAAAGAAATTGATTTTGTGAAGTTTTTTGACGGAAATTGGATTCCGTCGAAGATTTTTGACGGAAAATGTATTCCGTCGAAAATGGATGAATAAAATAAATGCAAAAGAAATTGATTTTGTGAAGTTTTTTGACGGAAAAAGAATTTCGTCGAAAATGGATGAATAAAATAAATGCAAAAGAAATTGGTTTTGTGAAGTTTTTTGACGGAAAGAGAGTTTCGTCGAAAACTGATGAATAAAATAAATGCGAAAGAAAATGATTTTGTGAAGTTTTTCGATGGAAAATGGATTTCGTCGAAGATTTTTGACGGAAAATGAATTCCGTTCCGTCAAAAATGGATGAATAAAATAAATGCAAAAGAAATTCATTTTGTGAAGTTTTTGGATGGAAAATGGATTACGTCGAAAATGGATGAATAAAATAAATGCAAAAGAAATTGATATTTTGAAGTTTTTTGACAGAAAATGGATTCCTTCATAAATGGATGAATAAAATAAATGCAAAAGAAATTGATTTTGTGAAGTTCTTCGACGAAAATGGATTGCGTCGAAGATTTTTGACGGAAAACGAATTCCGTCGAAAACGGATGAATAAAATAACTTGTAAAAGAAATTGATATTGTGAAGTTTTTTGACAGAAAATGGATTCCGTCTTAAATGGATGAATAAAATAAATGCAAAAGAAATTGATTTTGTGAAGTTTTTCGACGCAAATGGATTGCGTCGAAGATTTTGGACGGAAAACGAATTCCGTCGAAAACGGATGAATAAAATAAATTGCAAAAGAAATTCATTTTGCGAAGTTTTTCGACCGAAAAAGAATTTCGTCGAAAACTGATGAATAAAATAAATACCAAAGAAATTGATTTTGTGAAGTTTTTCGACGGAAAATGGATTCCGTCGAAAACTGATGAATAGAATAAATGCAAAAGAAATTGATTTTGTGAAGTTTTTTGACGGAAAATGGATTCCGTCGAAGATTTTTGACGGAAAATGAATTCCGTCGAAAATGGATGAATAAAATAAATGCAAAAGAAATTGATTTTGTGAAGTTTTTCGACGGAAAACGAATTCCGTCGAAAACTGAAGAATAAAATAAACGCAAAAGAAATTGATTTTGTGAAGTTTTTCGATGGAAAATGGATTCCTTCGACGGAAAATGGATTCCATCGAAAATGGATGAATAAAATAAATGCAAAAGAAATTGATTTTGTGAAGTTTTTCGACGGAAAATGGATTCCGACGAAGATTTTTGACGGAAATGGTATTCTGTCGAAAATGGAGGAATAAAATAAATGCAAAAGAAATTGATTTTGTGAAGTGTTTTGACGGAAAACGGATTCCGTCGAAAATGGATGAATAAAATAAATGCAAAAGAAATTGATTTTGTGAAGTTTTTCGATGGAAAATGGATTCCGTAGAAGATTTTTGATGGAAAATGGATTCCGTCGAAAACGGATGAATAAAAATAAATGCAAAAGAAATCGATTTTTTGAAGTTTTTCGACAGAAAAAGAATTTCGTCAAAAACGGAATAATAAAATAAATGCAAAAGAAATTGATTTTTTGAATTTTTTCGACGGAAAATGGATTCCGTCGAAAACTGATGAATAAATTAAATGCAAAAGAAATTGATTTTGTGAGGTTTTTCGATGGAAAATGGATTTCGTCGAAAACTGATGAATAAAATAAATGCAGAAGAAATTGATTTTGTGAAGTTTTTTGACAGAAAATAGATTCTGTAGAAGATTTTTGACGGAAAGTGATTTTCGTCGATGATTTTTAAATGAAAATGAATTCCGTCGAAAACGGATAAATAAAATAAATGCAAAAAAAATGATTTTGTACTTTTTTTAAACAAAAAATGGATTCCGTCGAAGATTTTTGAAGGAAAATGAGTTCCGTTGAAAACGGATAAATAAGATAAATGGAACAGAAATTCATTTTGTGAAGTTTTTTGACGGAAAATGGATTCCATAAAAAATGGATGAATAAAATAAATGCAGAAGAAATTGATTATGTGTTGTTTTTCGAAGGAAAATGGATTCCGTTGAAAACGGATGAATAAAATAAATGCTAAAGTAATTGATTTTGTGTTGTTTTTCGAAGGAAAATAGATTCCGTTGAAAACGGATTAAAATAAAATAAATGCAAAAAAAATTGACTCTGTGAAGTTTTTTGACGAAAAAGTAAATCCGTCGAAGATTTTTGACGGAAAATGAATTCCGTCAAAAATGGATGACTAAAATAAATTGGAAAAGAAATTGATTTTGTAAAGTTTTTCGACGGAAAATGGATTCCGTCGAAAACGGATGAAAAAATATATGCAAAAGAAATTGATTTTGTGAAGTTTTTCGACGGATATTGGATTCCGTCGAAAATGGATGAATAAAATCAATGCAAAAGAAATTGATTTTGTGAAGTTTTTTGACGGAAAAAGAATTTCTTCGAAAATGGATTAATAAAATAAATGCGAAAGAAATTGATTTTGTGAAGTTTTTCGATGGAAAATGGATTTCGTCGAAGATTTTTGACGGAAAATGAATTCCGTCGAAATTGGATGAATAAAATAAATGCAAAAGAAATTGATATTGTGAAGTTTTTGACAGAAAATGGATTCCGTCATAAATGGATGAATAAAATAAATGCAAAAGAAATTGATTTTGTGAAGTTTTTCGACGAAAATGGATTGCGTCGAAGATTTTTGACGGAAAACGAATTCCGTCGAAAACGGATGAATAAAATAAATTGTAAAAGAAATTGATATTGTGAAGTTTTTTGACAGAAAATGGATTCCGTCGAAAATGGATGAATAAAATAAATGCAAAAGAAATTGATTTTGTGAAGTTTTTCGACGAAAATGGATTGCGTCGAAGATTTTTGACGGAAAACGAATTCCGTCGAAAACGGATGAATAAAATAAATTGCAAAAGAAATTCATTTTGTGAAGTTTTTCGACGGAAAAAGAATTTCGTCGAAAACTGATGAATAAAATAAATGCCAAAGAAATTGATTTTGTGAAGTTTTTCGACGGAAAATGGATTCCGTCGAAAACTGATGAATAAAATAAATGCAAAAGAAATTGATTTTGAAAAGTTTTTTGACGGAAAACGGATTCCGTCGAAGATTTTAGACGGAAAATGAATTCCGTCGAAAATGGATGAATAAAATAAATGCAAAAGAAATTGATTTTGTGAAGTTTTTCGACGGAAAACGAATTCCGTCGAAAACTGATGAATAAAATAAACGCAAAAGAAATTGATTTTGTGAAGTTTTTCGATGGAAAATGGATTCCTTCGACGGAAAATGGATTCCGTAAAAAATGGATGAAAAAATAAATGCAAAAGAAATTGATTTTGTGAAGTTTTTCGACGGAAAATGGATTCCGACGAAGATTCTTTACGGAAATGGTATTCCGTCGAAAATGGAGGAATAAAATAAATGCAAAAGAAATTGATTTTGTGAAGTGTTTTGACGGAAAATGGATTCCGTCGAAAATGGATGAATAAAATAAATGCAAAAGAAATTGATTTTGTGAAGTTTTTCGATGGAAAATGGATTCCGTAGAAGATTTTTGAGGGAAAATGGATTCCGTCGAAAACGGATGAATAAAAATAAATGCAAAAGAAATTGATTTTGTGAAGTTTTTCGACGGAAAAAGAATTTCGTCGAAAACGGTATAATAAAATAAATGCTAAAGAAATTGATTTTTTGAAGTTTTTCGACGGAAAATGGATTCCGTAGAAGATTTTTGATGGAAAATGGATTCCGTCGAAGATTTTTGACGGAAAATGAATTCCGTCGAAAACGGATGAATACAATAAATGCAAAAGAAATTGACTTTATGAAGTTTTTCGACGAAAAATGGATTCCGTCGAAGATTTTTGACGAAAAATGTTTTCCATCGAAAACGGACTAATAAAATAAATGCAAAAGAAATTGATTTTGTGAAGATTTTTGACGGAAAACGAATTCCGTCGTAAACGGATGAATAAAATAAAAGCAAAAGAAATTGATTTTGTGAAGTTTTTCGATGGAAAATGGATTCCGTCGAAGATCTTTGACGGAAAATGCATTCTGTCGAAAATGGATGAATAAAATAAATGCAAAAGAAATTGATTTTGTGAAGTTTTTTGACGGAAAATGGATTCCGTCGAAAACTGATGAATAAAATAAATGCAAAAGAAATTGATTTTGTGAGGTTTTTCGATGGAAAATGGATTTCGTCGAAAACTGATGAATAAAATAAATGCAGAAGAAATTGATTTTGTGAAGTTTTTTGACGGAAAATGGATTCCGTAGAAGATTTTTGATGGAAAGTGATTTTCGTCGATGATTTTTAAATGAAAATGAATTCCGTCGAAAACGGATGAATAAAATAAATGCAAAAAAAAAAAAAATGATTTTGTACTTTTTTTAAACAAAAAATGGATTCCGTCGAAGATTTTTGACGGAAATTGAGTTCCGTTGAAAACGGATGAATAAGATAAATGGAACATAAATTCATTTTGTGAAGTTTTTTGACGGAAAATGGATTCCATAAAAAATGGATGAATAAAATAAATGCAGAAGAAATTGATTATGTGTTGTTTTTCGAAGGAAAATGGATTCCGTTGAAAAACGGATGAATAAAATAAATGCTAAAGTAATTGATTTTGTGTTGTTTTTCGAAGGAAAATAGATTCCGTTGAAAACGGATTAAAATAAAATAAATGCAAAAAAAAATTGACTTTGTGAAGTTTTTCGACGAAAAAGGAAATCCGTCGAAGATTTTTGACGGAAAATGAATTCCGTCAAAAATGGATGACTAAAATAAATTGGAAAAGAAATTGATTTTGTAAAGTTTTTTGACGGAAAATGGATTCCGTCGAAAACAGATGAAAAAATATATGCAAAAGAAATTGATTTTGTGAAGTTTTTCGACGGATATTGGATTCCGTCGAAGATTTTTGACGGAAAATGTATTCCGTCGAAAATGGATGAATAAAATAAATGCAAAAGAAATTGATTTTGTGAAGTTTTTTGACGGAAAAAGAATTTATTCGAAAACTGATGAATAAAATAAATGCAAAAGAAATTGATTTTGTGAAGTTTTTTGATGGAAAATGGATTCCGTCGAAAAATGATGAATAAAATAAATGCGAAAGAAATTGATTTTGTGAAGTTTTTCGATGGAAAATGGATTTAGTCGAAGATTTTTTACGGAAAATGAATTCCGTCGAAAATGGATGAATAAAATAAATGCAAAAGAAATTCATTTTGTGAAGTTTTTGGATGGAAAATGGATTCCGTCGAAAATGGATGAATAAAATAAATGCAAAAGAAATTGATATTGTGAAGTTTTTTGACCGAAAATGGATTCCGTCATAAATGGATGAATAAAATAAATGCAAAAGAAATTGATTTTGTGAAGTTTTTCGACGAAAATGGATTGCGTCGAAGATTTTTGACGGAAAACGAATTCCGTCGAAAACGGATGAATAAAATAAATTGTAAAAGAAATTGATATTGTGAAGTTTTTTGACAGAAAATGGATTCCGTCGAAAATGGATGAATAAAATAAATGCAAAAGAAATTGATTTTGTGAAGTTTTTCGACGAAAATGGATTGCGTCGAAGATTTTTGACGGAAAACGAATTCCGTCGAAAACGGATGAATAAAATAAATTGCAAAAGAAATTTATTTTGTGAAGTTTTTCGACGGAAAAAGAATTTCGTCGAAAACTGATGAATAAAATAAATGCCAAAGAAATTGATTTTGTGAAGTTTTTCGACGGAAAATGGATTCCGTCGAAAACTGATGAATAAAATAAATGCAAAAGAAATTCATTTTGTGAAGTTTTTTGACGGAAAATGGATTCCGTCGAAGATTTTTGACGGAAAATGAATTCCGTCGAAAATGGATGAATAAAATAAATGCAAAAGAAATTGATTTTGTGAAGTTTTTCGACGGAAAACGAATTCCGTCGAAATCTGATGAATAAAATAAACGCAAAAGAAATTGATTTTGTGAAGTTTTTCGATGGAAAATGGATTCCTTCGACGGAAAATGGATTCCGTAAAAAATGGATGAAAAAAATAAATGCAAAAGAAATTGATTTTGTGAAGTTTTTCGACGGAAAATGGATTCCGACGAAGATTTTTTACGGAAATGGTATTCCGTCGAAAATGGAGGAATAAAATAAATGCAAAAGAAATTGATTTTGTGAAGTGTTTTGACGGAAAATGGATTCAGACGAAAATGGATGAATAAAATAAATGCAAAAGAAATTGATTTTGTGAAGTTTTTCGATGGAAAAAGAATTTCGTCGAAAACGGAATAATAAAATAAATGCAAAAGAAATCGATTTTGTGAAGTTTTTCGACGGAAAAAGAATTGCGTCGAAAACGGAATAATAAAATAAATGCAAAAGAAATTGATTTTTTGAAG
Source organism: Gastrolobium villosum (assembly GCA_032173675.1). Lineage (NCBI taxonomy): Eukaryota > Viridiplantae > Streptophyta > Magnoliopsida > Fabales > Fabaceae > Gastrolobium > Gastrolobium villosum. The sequence goes on from JAVKPL010006655.1 coordinate 10,286, forward strand.
TTTTTCGACGGAAAATGGATTCCGTAGAAGATTTTTGATGGAAAATGGATTCCGTCGAAGATTTTGGACGGAAAATGAATTCCGTCGAAAACGGATGAATACAATAAATGCAAAAGAAATTGACTTTATGAAGTTTTTCGACGAAAAATGGATTCCGTCGAAGATTTTTGACGAAAAATGTTTTCCGTCGAAAACGGACTAATAAAATAAATGCAAAAGAAATTGATTTTGTGAAGATTTTTGATGGAAAACGAATTCCGTCGTAAACGGATGAATAAAATAAATGCAAAAGAAATTGATTTTGTGAAGTTTTTCGATGGAAAATGGATTCCGTCGAAGATCTTTGACGGAAAATGCATTCCGTCGAAAATGGATGAATAAAATAAATGCAAAAGAAATTGATTTTCTGAAGTTTTTCGACGAAAAATGGATTCCGTCGAAGATTTTTGACGAAAAATGTATTCCGTCGAAAACGGATGACTAAAATAAATGCAAAATAAATTGATTTTGTGAAGTTTTTCGACAGAAAAAGAATTTCGTCGAAAACAGATTAATAAAATAAATGCAAAGGAAATTGATTTTGTGCGCTTTTCGACGGAAAATGGATTCCGTCGAAGATTTTGGACGGAAAATGAATTCCTTCGAAAACGGATGAATAAAATAAATGTAAAAGAAATTGATTTTGTGAAGTTTTTCGACGGAAAATGGATTCCGTCAAAAACTGATGAATATAATAAATGCAAAAGAAATTGATTTTGTGAAGTTTTTCGACGGAAAAAGAATTTCGTCGAAAACTGATGAATAAAATAAATGCAAAAGAAATTGATTTTGTGAAGTTTTTCGACGGAAAATGGATTCCATCGAAAACTGATGAATAAAATAAATGCAAAAGAAATTGATTTTGTGAAGTTTTTTGACGGAAAATGGATTCCGTCGAAGATTTTTGACGGAAAATGAATTCCGTCGAAAATGGATGAATAAAATAAATGCAAAAGAAATTGATTTTGTGAAGTTTTTCGACGGAAAACGAATTCCGTCGATAACTGAAGAATAAAATAAACGCAAAAGAAATTAATTTTGTGAAGTTTTTCGATGGAAAATGGATTCCTTCGACGGAAAATGGATTCCATCAAAAATGGGTGAAAAAATAAATGCAAAAGAAATTGATTTTGTGAAGTTTTTCGACGGAAAATGGATTCCGACGAAGATTTTTTACGGAAATGGTATTCCGTCGAAAATGGAGGAATAAAATAAATGCAAAAGAAATTGATTTTGTGAAGTGTTTTGACGGAAAATGGATTCCGTCGAAAATGGATGAATAAAATAAATGCAAAAGAAATTGATTTTGTGAAGTTTTTCGATGGAAAATGGATTCCGTAGAAGATTTTTGATGGAAAATGGATTCCGTCGAAAACGGATGAATAAAAATAAATGCAAAAGAAATCGATTTTGTGAAGTTTTTCGACAGAAAAAGAATTTCGTCAAAAACGGAATAATAAAATAAATGCAAAAGAAATTGATTTTTTGAAGTTTTTCGACGGAAAATGGATTCCGTAGAAGATTTTTGATGGAAAATGGATTTCGTCGAAGATTTTTGACGGAAAATGAATTCCGTCGAAAACGGATGAATACAATAAATGCAAAAGAAATTGACTTTATGAAGTTTTTCGACGAAAAATGGATTCCGTCGAAGATTTTTGACGACAAATGTTTTTCGTCGAAAACGGACTAATAAAATAAATGCAAAATAAATTGATTTTGTGAAGATTTTTGACGGAAAACGAATTCTGTCGTAAACGGATGAATAAAATAAATGCAAAAGAAATTGATTTTGTGAAGTTTTTCGATGGAAAATGGATTCCGTCGAAGATCTTTGACGGAAAATGTATTCTGTCGAAAATGGATGAATAAAATAAATGTAAAAGAAATTGATTTTGTGAAGTTTTATGACGGAAAATGGATTCCGTCGAAAATGGATGAATAAAATAAATGCAAAAGAAATTGATTTTGTGAGGTTTTTCGATGGAAAATGGATTTCGTCGAAAACTTATGAATAAAATAAATGCAGAAGAAATTGATTTTGTGAAGTTTTTTGACGGAAAATGGATTCCGTAGAAGATTTTTGACGGAAAGTGATTTTCGTCGATGATTTTTAAATGAAAATGAATTCCGTCGAAAACGGATAAATAAAATAAATGCAAAAAAAATGATTTTGTACTTTTTTTAAACAAAAAATGGATTCCGTCGAAGATTTTTGAAGGAAAATGAGTTCCGTTGAAAACGGATGAATAAGATAAATGGAACATAAATTCATTTTGTGAAGTTTTTTGACGGAAAATGGATTCCATAAAAAATGGATGAATAAAATAAATGCAGAAGAAATTGATTATGTGTTGTTTTTCGAAGGAAAATGGATTCCGTTGAAAATGGATGAATAAAATAAATGCTGAAGTAATTGATTTTGGGTTGTTTTTCGAAGGAAAATAGATTCCGTTGAAAACGGATTAAAATAAAATAAATGCAAATAAAATTGACTTTGTGAAGTTTTTCGACGAAAAAGGAAATCCGTCGAAGATTTTTGACGGAAAATGAATTCCGTCAAAAATGGATGACTAAAATAAATTGGAAAAGAAATTGATTTTGTAAAGTTTTTCGACGGAAAATGGATTCCGTCGAAAACGGATGAAAAAATATATACAAAAGAAATTGATTTTGTGAAGTTTTTCGACGGATATTGGATTCCGTCGAAGATTTTTGACGGAAAATGTATTCCGTCGAAAATGGATGAATAAAATAAATGCAAAAGAAATTGATTTTGTGAAGTTTTTTGACGGAAAAAGAATTTCTTCGAAAACTGATGAATAAAATAAATGCAAAAGAAATTGATTTTGTGAAGTTTTTTGATGGAAAATGGATTCCGTCGAAAAATGATGAATAAAATAAATGCGAAAGAAATTGATTTTGTGAAGTTTTTCGATGGAAAATGGATTTCGTCGAAGATTTTTGACGGAAAATGAATTCCGTCGAAAATGGATGAATAAAATAAATGCAAAAGAAATTCATTTTGTGAAGTTTTTGGATGGAAAATGGATTCCGTCGAAAATGGATGAATAAAATAAATGCAAAAGAAATTGATATTGTGAAGTTTTTGACAGAAAATGGATTCCGTCATAAATGGATGAATAAAATAAATGCAAAAGAAATTGATTTTGTGAAGTTTTTCGACGAAAATGGATTGCGTCGAAGATTTTTGACGGAAAACGAATTCCGTCGAAAACGGATGAATAAAATAAATTGTAAAAGAAATTGATATTGTGAAGTTTTTGACAGAAAATGGATTCCGTCGAAAATGGATGAATAAAATAAATGCAAAAGAAATTGATTTTGTGAAGTTTTTCGACGAAAATGGATTGCGCCGAAGATTTTTGACGGAAAACGAATTCCGTCGAAAACGGATGAATAAAATAAATTGCAAAAGAAATTCATTTTGTGCAGTTTTTCAACGGAAAAAGAATTTCGTCGAAAATTGATGAATAAAATAAATGCCAAAGAAATTGATTTTGTGAAGTTTTTCGACGGAAAATGGATTCCGTCGAAAACTGATGAATAAAATAAATGCAAAAGAAATTGATTTTGAAAAGTTTTTTGACGGAAAATGGATTCCGTCGAAGATTTTAGACGGAAAATGAATTCCGTCGAAAATGGATGAATAAAATAAATGCAAAAGAAATTGATTTTGTGAAGTTTTTCGACGGAAAACGAATTCCGTCGAAAACTGATGAATAAAATAAACGCAAAAGAAATTGATTTTGTGAAGTTTTTCGATGGAAAATGGATTCCTTCGACGGAAAATGGATTCCGTAAAAAATGGATGAAAAAATAAATGCAAAAGAAATTGATTTTGTGAAGTTTTTCGACGGAAAATGGATTCCGACGAAGATTTTTTACGGAAATGGTATTCCGTCGAAAATGGAGGAATAAAATAAATGCAAAAGAAATTGATTTTGTGAAGTGTTTTGACGGAAAATGGATTCCGTCGAAAATGGATGAATAAAATAAATGCAAAAGAAATTGATTTTGTGAAGTTTTTCGATGGAAAATGGATTGCGTAGAAGATTTTTGAGGGAAAATGGATTCCGTCGAAAACGGATGAATAAAAATAAATGCAAAAGAAATTGATTTTGTGAAGTTTTTTGACGGAAAAAGAATTTCGTCGAAAACGGTATAATAAAATAAATGCTAAAGAAATTGATTTTTTGAAGTTTTTCGACGGAAAATGGATTCCGTAGAAGATTTTTGATGGAAAATGGATTCCGTCGAAGATTTTTGACGGAAAATGAATTCCGTCGAAAACGGATGAATACAATAAATGCAAAAGAAATTGACTTTATGAAGTTTTTCGACGAAAAATGGATTCCGTCGAAGATCTTTGACGGAAAATGCATTCCGTCGAAAATGGATGAATAAAATAAATGCAAAAGAAATTGAATTTATGAAGTTTTTCGACGAAAAATGGATTCCGTCGAAGATTTTTGACGAAAAATGTATTCCGTCGAAAACGGATGACTAAAATAAATGCAAAATAAATTGATTTTGTGAAGTTTTTCGACAGAAAAAGAATTTCGTCGAAAACGGATGAATAAAATAAATGCAAAGGAAATTGATTTTGTGAGCTTTTTGACGGAAAATGTATTCCTTCGAAGATTTTGGACGTAAAATTAATTCTGTCGAAAATTGATGAATAAAATAAATGTAAAAGAAATTGATTTTGTGAAGTTTTTCGACGGAAAATGGATTCCGTCAAAAACTGATGAATATAATAAATGCAAAAGAAATTGATTTTGTGAAGTTTTTTGACGGAAAAAGAATTTCGTCGAAAACTGATGAATAAAATAAATGCAAAAGAAATTGATTTTGTGAAGTTTTTCGACGGAAAATGGATTCCATCGAAAACTGATGAATAAAATAAATGCAAAAGAAATTGATTTTGTGAAGTCTTTCGATGGAAAATGGATTCCGTCGAAGATCTTTGACGGAAAATGTATTCTGTCGAAAATGGATGAATAAAATAAATGCAAAAGAAATTGATTTTGTGAAGTTTTTTGACGGAAAATGGATTCCGTCGAAAACTGATGAATAAAATAAATGCAAAAGAAATTGATTTTGTGAGGTTTTTCGATGGAAAATGGATTTCGTCGAAAAATGATGAATAAAATAAATGTAGAAGAAATTGATTTTGTGAAGTTTTTTGACGGAAAATGGATTCCGTAGAAGATTTTTGACGGAAAGTGATTTTCGTCGATGATTTTTAAATGAAAATGAATTCCGTCGAAAACGGATGAATAAAATAAATGCAAAAAAAAAAATGATTTTGTACTTTTTTTAAACAAAATATGGATTCCGTCGAAGATTTTTGACGGAAAATGAGTTCCGTTGAAAACGGATGAATAAGATAAATGGAACAGAAATTCATTTTGTGAAGTTTTTTGACGGAAAATGGATTCCATAAAAAATGGATGAATAAAATAAATGCAGAAGAAATTTATTATGTGTTGTTTTTCGAAGGAAAATGGATTCCGTTGAAAACGGATGAATAAAATAAATGCTAAGGTAATTGATTTTGTGTTGTTTTTCGAAGGAAAATAGATTCCGTTGAAAACGGATTAAAATAAAATAAATGCAAAAAAAATTGACTTTGTGAAGTTTTTCGACGAAAAAGGAAATCCGTCGAAGATTTTTGACGGAAAATGAATTCCGTCAAAAATGGATGACTAAAATAAATTGGAAAAGAAATTGATTTTGTAAAGTTTTTCGATGGAAAACGAATTCCTTCGAAAACTGATGAAAAAATATATGCAAAAGAAATTGATTTTGTGAAGTTTTTCGACGGATATTGGATTCCGTCGAAGATTTTTGACGGAGAATGTATTCCGTCGAAAATGGATGAATAAAATAAATGCAAAAGAAATTGATTTTGTGAAGTTTTTTGATGGAAAAAGAACTTATTCGAAAATTGATGAATAAAATAAATGCAAAAGAAATTGATTTTGTGAAGTTTTTTGATGGAAAATGGATTCCGTCGAAAAATGATGAATAAAATAAATGCGAAAGAAATTGATTTTGTGAAGTTTTTCGATGGAAAATGGATTTCGTCGAAGATTTTTGACGGAAAATGAATTCCGTCGAAAATGGATGAATAAAATAAATGCAAAAGAAATTCATTTTGTGAAGTTTTTGGATGGAAAATGGATTCCGTCGAAAATGGATGAATAAAATAAATGCAAAAGAAATTGATATTGTGAAGTTTTTTGGCAGAAAATGGATTCCGTCATAAATGGATGAATAAAATAAATGCAAAAGAAATTGATTTTGTGAAGTTTTTCGACGAAAATGGATTGCGTCGAAGATTTTTGACGGAAAACGAATTCCGTCGAAAACGGATGAATAAAATAAATTGTAAAAGAAATTGATATTGTGAAGTTTTTTGACAGAAAATGGATTCCGTCGAAAATGGATGAATAAAATAAATGCAAAAGAAATTGATTTTGTGAAGTTTTTCGACGAAAATGGATTGCGTCGAAGATTTTTGACGGAAAACGAATTCCGTCGAAAACGGATGAATAAAATAAATTGCAAAAGAAATTTATTTTGTGAAGTTTTTCGACGGAAAAAGAATTTCGTCGAAAACTGATGAATAAAATAAATGCCAAAGAAATTGATTTTGTGAAGTTTTTCGACGGAAAATGGATTCCGTCGAAAACTGATGAATAAAATAAATGCAAAAGAAATTCATTTTGTGAAGTTTTTTGACGGAAAATGGATTCCGTCGAAGATTTTTGACGGAAAATGAATTCCGTCGAAAATGGATGAATAAGATAAATGCAAAAGAAATTGATTTTGTGAAGTTTTTCGACGGAAAATGAATTCCGTCGAAAACTGATGAATAAAATAAACGCAAAAGAAATTGATTTTGTGAAGTTTTTCGATGGAAAATGGATTCCTTCGACGGAAAATGGATTCCGTAAAAAATGGATGAAAAAAATAAATGCAAAAGAAATTGATTTTGTGAAGTTTTTCGACGGAAAATGGATTCCGACGAAGATTTTTTACGGAAATGGTATTCCGTCGAAAATGGAGGAATAAAATAAATGCAAAAGAAATTGATTTTGTGAAGTGTTTTGACGGAAAATGGATTCAGACGAAAATGGATGAATAAAATAAATGCAAAAGAAATTGATTTTGTGAAGTTTTTCGATGGAAAAAGAATTTCGTCGAAAACGGAATAATAAAATAAATGCAAAAGAAATTGATTTTGTGAAGTTTTTCGACGGAAAAAGAATTTCGTCGAAAACGGAATAATAAAATAAATGCAAAAGAAATTGATTTTTTGAAGTTTTTCGACGGAAAATGGATTCCGTAGAAGATTTTTGATGGAAAATGGATTTCGTCGAAGATTTTTGACGGAAAATGAATTTCGTCGAAAACGGATGAATACAATAAATGCAAAAGAAATTGACTTTATGAAGTTTTTCGACGAAAAATGGATTCCGTCGAAGATTTTTGACGAAAAATGTTTTCCGTCGAAAACGGACTAATAAAATAAATGCAAAAGAAATTGATTTTGTGAAGATTTTTGACGGAAAACGAATTCCGTCGTAAACGGATGAATAAAATAAATGCAAAAGAAATTGATTTTGTGAAGTTTTTCGATGGAAAATGGATTCCGTCGAAGATCTTTGACGGAAAATGCATTCCGTCGAAAACGGATGAATAAAATAAATGCAAAAGAAATTGATTTTATGAAATTTTTCGACGAAAAATGTATTCCGTTGAAAACGGATGAATAAAATAAATGCAAAATAAATTGATTTTGGGAAGTTTTTCGACAGAAAAAGAATTTCGTCGAAAACAGATTAATAAAATAAATGCAAAGGAAATTGATTTTGTGAGCTTTTCGACGGAAAATGGATTCCGTCGAAGATTTTTGACGGAAAATGAATTCCGTCGAAAACGGATGAATAAAATAAATGTAAAAGAAATTGATTTTGTGAAGTTTTTCGACGGAAAATGGATTCCGTCAAAAACTGATGAATATAATAAATGCAAAAGAAATTGATTTTGTATAGTTTTTCGAAGGAAAATGGATTCCGTTGAAAACTGATGAATGAAATAAATGCAAAAGATATTTACTTTGTGAAATTTTTCGACGGAAAATGGATTCCATCGAAAACTGATGAATAAAATAAATGCAAAAGAAATTGATTTTGTGAAGTCTTTCGATGGAAAATGGATTCCGTCGAAGATCTTTGACGGAAAATGTATTCTGTCGAAAATGGATGAATAAAATAAATGCATAAGAAATTGATTTTGTGAAGTTTTTTGACGGAAAATGGATTCCGTCGAAAACTGATGAATAAATAAATGCAAAAGAAATTGATTTTGTGAGGTTTTTCGATGGAAAATGGATTTCGTCGAAAACTGATGAATAAAATAAATGTAGAAGAAATTGATTTTGTGAAGTTTTTTGACGGAAAATGGATTCCGTAGAAGATTTTTGACGGAAAGTGATTTTCGTCGATGATTTTTAAATGAAAATGAATTCCGTTGAAAACGGATGAATAAAATAAATGCAAAAAAAAATGATTTTGTACTTTTTTTAAACAAAAAATGGATTCCGTCGAAGATTTTTGACGGAAAATGAGTTCCGTTGAAAACGGATGAATAAGATAAATGGAACAGAAATTCATTTTGTGAAGTTTTTTGACGGAAAATGGATTCCATAAAAAATGGATGAATAAAATAAATGCAGAAGAGATTTATTATGTGTTGTTTTTCGAATGAAAATGGATTCCGTTGAAAACGGATGAATAAAATAAATGCTAAAGTAATTGATTTTGTGTTGTTTTTCGAAGGAAAATAGATTCCGTTGAAAACGGATTAAAATAAAATAAATGCAAAAAAAATTGACTTTGTGAAGTTTTTCGACGAAAAAGGAAATCCGTCGAAGATTTTTGACGGAAAATGAATTCCGTCAAAAATGGATGACTAAAATAAATTGGAAAAGAAATTGATTTTGTAAAGTTTTTCGACGGAAAATGGATTCCGTCGAAAACGGATGAAAAAATATATGCAAAAGAAATTGATTTTGTGAAGTTTTTCGACGGATATTGGATTCCGTCGAAGATTTTTGACGGAAAATGTATTCCGTCGAAAATGGATGAATAAAATAAATGCAAAAGAAATTGATTTTGTGAAGTTTTTCGACGGAAATTGGATTCCGTCGAAGATTTTGGACGGAAAATGAATTCTATAGAAAATGGATGAATAAAATAAATGCAAAAGAAATTATTTTGGGAAGTTTTTCGACGGAAAAAGAATTTCTTCGAAAACTGATGAATAAAATAAATGCAAAAGAAATTGATTTTGTCAAGTTTTTTGACGGAAAATGGATTCCGTTGAAAAATGATGAATAAAATAAATGCGAAAGAAATTGATTTTGTGAAGTTTTTCGATGGAAAATAGATTTCGTCGAAGATTTTTGACGGAAAATAAATTCCGTCGAAAATGGATGAATAAAATAAATGCAAAAGAAATTCATTTTGTGAAGTTTTTGGATGGAAAATGGATTCCGTCGAAAATGGATGAATAAAATAAATGCAAAAGAAATTGATATTGTGAAGTTTTTTGACAGAAAATGGATTCCGTCATAAATGGATGAATAAAATAAATGCAAAAGAAATTGATTTTGTGAAGTTTTTCGACGAAAATGGATTGCGTCGAAGATTTTTGACGGAAAACGAATTCCGTCGAAAACAGAGGAATAAAATAAATTGTAAAAGAAATTGATATTGTGAAGTTTTTTGACAGAAAATGGATTCCGTCGAAAATGGATGAATAAAATAAATGCAAAAGAAATTGATTTTGTGAAGTTTTTCGACGAAAATGGATTGCGTCGAAGATTTTTGACGGAAAACGAATTCCGTCGAAAACGGATGAATAAAATAAATTGCAAAAGAAATTCATTTTGTGAAGTTTTTTGACGGAAAAAGAATTTCGTTGAAAACTGATGAATAAAATAAATGCCAAAGAAATTGATTTTGTGAAGTTTTTCGACGGAAAATGGATTCCGTCGAAAACTAATGAATAAAATAAATGCAAAAGAAATTGATTTTGTGAAGTTTTTTGACGGAAAATGGATTCCGTCGAAGAGTTTTGACGGAAAATGAATTCTGTCGAAAATGGATTAATAAAATAAATGCAAAAGAAATTGATTTTGTGAAGTTTTTCGACGGAAAACGAATTCCGTCGAAAACTGATGAATAAAATAAATGCAAAAGAAATTGATTTTGTGATGTTTTTCGATGGAAAATGGATTCCTTCGACGGAAAATGGATTCCGTAAAAAATGGATGAAAAAAATAAATGCAAAAGAAATTGATTTTGTGAAGTTTTTCGACGGAAAATGGATTCCGACGAAGATTTTTGACGGAAATGGTATTCCGTCGAAAATGGAGGAATAAAATAAATGCAAAAGAAATTGATTTTGTGAAGTGTTTTGACGGAAAATGGATTCCGTCGAAAATGGATGAATAAAATAAATGCAAAAGAAAATGATTTTGTGAAGTTTTTCGATGGAAAATGGATTCCATAGAAGATTTTTGATGGAAAATGGATTCCATAGAAGATTTTTGATGGAAAATGGATTCCGTCGAAAACGGATGAATAAAAATAAATGCAAAAGAAATTGATTTTGTGAAGTTTTTCGACAGAAAAAGAATTTCGTCGAAAACGGAATAATAAAATAAATGCAAAAGAAATTGATTTTTTGAAGTTTTTCGACGGAAAATGGATTCCGTAGAAGATTTTTGATGGAAAATGGATTCCGTCGAAGATTTTTGACGGAAAATGAATTCCGTCGAAAACGGATGAATACAATAAATGCAAAAGAAATTGACTTTATGAAGTTTTTCGACGAAAAATGGATTCCGTCGAAGATTTTTGACGAAAAATATTTTCCGTCGAAAATTGATGAATAAAATAAATGCAAAAGTAATTGATTTTGTGAAGATTTTTGATGGAAAACGATTTCCGTCGTAAACGGTTGAATAAAATAAATGCAAAAGAAATTGATTTTGTGAAGTTTTTCGACGGAAAATGGATTCCGTCGAAGAATTTTGACAGAAAATGAATTCCGTCGAAAATGGATGAATAAAATAAATGCAAAAGAAATTGATTTTATGAAGTTTTTCGACGAAAAATGGATTCCGTCGAAGATTTTTGACGAAAAATGTATTCCGTCGAAAACAGATGACTAAAATAAATGCAAAAGAAATTGATTTGGTGAAGTTTTTCGACGGAAAAAGAATTTCGTCGAAAACGGATTAATAAAATAAAAGCAAAGGAAATTGATTTTGTGAGTTTTTCGACGGAAAATGGATTCCGTCGAAGATTTTTGACGGAAAATGTATTCCGTCGAAAATGGATGAATTAAATTAATGCAAAAGAAATTTATTTTGTAAGTTTTTCGACGGAAAATGAATTCCGTCGAAAATGGATGAATAAAATAAATTCAAAAGAAATTGATATTGTGAAATTTTTCGATGGAAAACAGATTCCGTCGAAAATGGATGAATAAAATAAATGCAAAAGAAATTGATTTTATGAAGTTTTTCGACGAAAAATGGATTCCGTCGAAGATTTTTGACGAAAAATGAATTCCGTTGAAAATGGATGAATAAAATAAATGCAAAAGAAATTGATTTTATTAATTTTTCGACGAAAAATGGATTCCGTTGAAGATTTTTGACGAAAAATGTATTCCGTCGAAAATGGATGAATAAAATAAATGCAAAAGAAATTGATTTTGAGAAGTTTTTTGATATGCAATCAGCATATAAGGAATTCTAAGATAAAAAGATGAAGAATGTTACTTAATCTGATACAAGAAAAGGGCAAAATCACTGTTAATTTGTCAAATATCTTAATCTGAAGTTATATACTGATTTTATGTTAATTTCATAGGAGAAATGCACAAATTAGAGCTGAAAAGGATAAAGTGAAACTAAAGGCCCACGCTACGAGCGTTGGAATGGCGCTTGCAGCATCAGAGGATCGCGCAACTGTTGAATTCAGATTTTAAATTCGAAATTTGAATTCAAGTTTATTTTAATTAAATCTTTCCGTTAAACGTTTCTGTAATAAATTGTAAGGTTTCCGTTATACGTTTCGTCAGAAGGGCAATCTTGGAATTTCACGCTCACAGCAGAAAAGAAAAAGAAAGTGACTCAATCAATGCATAAAAGAAGACCTAAAATCCCACGCTCACAGCGCGGGAATGGCGCTCAGAGCGTGGGAAGAAGAAAATTGGCAGAAGGTCCCGCACTGAGAGCGCGAGATCCGCGCCATCAGCGTGGGAGGCGCGAAAAGATGGAAATTCAAATTTCACATTTTAGGTCAAAGTCTCTTATAAAAAGAGACTTAACCTTTGAAGAAAAGATACATCAGAATACACCACAAGACCTAGGAAGGGGCAGATCCGGCTGAAGGAGGAGGGCGTTCTTCGCATTCGTCATTCCGTTCTTGTAATCTTCTTCTTTTATTTTCATTTTCAGTTGATGTTGAAATCAGATCAGCGATCATGATGTTGATTGGCTAGATCTATTTTTGTAGTCAGGGGCATGATCCCTTTGTGAACAATTGTTACAAGGATTGAATCATTATATGTATTGATTTTAATATATTTCATCTTTATCTTGCGCGTATTGATATTATTTCTGTTAGATCTGATCAACCTAATAGGGAATGATATTCTGGGGATCAGGGTTCGCAATAGGAATATTGGAATACTGATCCTGAAAGGGGATAAAGATGACTCTCCATGCATGTTCTAGGGATAGACTTGTATGGATTGCAGTCGTGGGATTTATCTATATAATGCTTATTTTCAGGCGGGATTACTAAGGGATTAGGGTTCCAACTGAAGTAAAGGGTTAGATCACCAAGGGATTGAGATCTAACTAATTATTTCTAAAAAGATGATAATTTGTCTGAGTTGTTAATTTCAATAGGTATTGTGAATCGATCCAAAGTAAAATTGGGAACAATTGGTGAATGTACCCCGGCTACAGTCTTCTTCATCACTTCTTCTACAAAAACATTTCTTCATTTATTTTAAGTCTTTTTCAGAAAAACCTAAAAACAAGTCTTTACATTTTTTTACCATAGTGTGGAAACACAAATCGATTAATCTAAATTAAGAGGACTGGTTATAGTAGTAATTGTTTTCCAATCCCTGTGGAGACGATCTTATTTATCACTTTATTACTTGGAACGATCGGTGCACTTGCCGATTACGCAACAAGTTTTTGGCGCCGTTGCCGGGGATTTTGTTTTCAATATTACAAATAACCGTAGATTCTTGAGATTAGATTCCTATTCTTTATTCTTTTTATCTTGTTTTGTGTTGTTCAGGTGCTACTAATAATTTCTCTGATTTTTATGCGAGGTAGACTTCCGCCTAAAGACTTTGTAATAGATTCTGAAATTACAAGGACAGAAAAGCAACTAAGGAAGGCTGCTAGACAGATCATTTGGGAAGATTTGAAGCACATACCTTTACAACCAATTCAAGAGATGGCAGAAAACAACAATGCTGGTCATGGACGAGGAGGAAATGCCAACAATCAACCTCCAAGACTATTGAATACAATTCTGACTCCAGTATTCAATAGGGCCAATTCAAGCATAGTAAGGCCAAATGTGGAGGCCAACAATTTTGAACTCAAGCCATCATTAATTTCTTTGGTGGAAAGGTTTCAATTTTCTGGTGCTGATGATGAAGATCCACATGAGTTTATAGACCGATTCTTGATGGTCTGTGATACAACCAAACACAATGGAGTATCTACAGATGCTATCAGGCTTCGGTTGTTCCCTTTCGCTGTTAAGGGAAAAGCATTGAGGTGGATCGAACGACAGCCAGCAAACAGCATCCTTACATGGGAAGATTTGTCCAGCAAATTCTTTGATCATTTCTTCTCCATGGAGAAATATAATCAGCTGGTGAATGAAATCACAAACTTTCGCCAGTTGGAAGGAGAATCACTCTGTGCAACATGGAACAGATTCCAGGAACTAAACAGGAAATGTGCACATTACGAAGGAGATGATGACAGAAAAGTGGTGATATTTTTCACTGGAATCACTCCTGAAACAAGGATGATAATAAATAGTGCCGCTGGAGGTTCTATTCGGGAAAGCACATCTGAGCAGGCTATTGAGTTGATCAAAAAACTTGCAAGAAATGAAAATGAAAGTGTGCTAGTTCCCACACAAAGAGCAGTAACAAAATCAGCAGATAGTGATGTAATATCATTATCTAAAAAGTTTGACAGTTTAAGTGAAAAATTTGACAAGTTTCAAGTGTCAAAGGTTCAAACAACTCCACTGATTTGTGACCAATGCCAAGAAAGTCATGAATCCAGTGAGTGTCCGAATCCATCATCCGAAGATTCACTTCAACAATTACAGGTGAATGGGATCTGGTACGATCAGCGTCCTCAACAACAAAACTTCCAGCGAAATCAAAATTTCCCTGGTAGTAACAACAACTTTCAACGGAGGACTCAAGGATCAGGTATGGATTTTAAAACTAACAATAATTATACTCAATCTTCACAGAATCAGCAAAAAGAGCCTGGTGAGTGGGAAAAAGCTTTTGCTCAGATGGCTAAGGCTTCTAATGAGATGGCTCAACACACTAATGCTTTTATGGAGGAGACTAGAGCCAACAACAAGAACACAAATGCTTCTATTAGGAACCTGGAGAATCAGATAGGCCAGCTGGCAAAGCAATTTTCAGAAAGAATTCCAGGTACATTTCCAAGTAATACAATTATCAATCCAAAAGAGGATTGCATGTATATTACAACGAGAAGCGGGAAAGTAGTGGCAACCCCAGAAAAGCCGAACACAAAGCTGGAAGCTAAGAAGAAGCTTAAGGAGGTTAAGGAGCCAGAAAATGAAATTGAAAAACCCGTGGAAGAAGAAAAGCCAGTTGAGAAGAAGAAGTTTGAGTTGAGCCATGAGTATGTGATGGCTCAAGCACCTTACCCATAAAGGTTCAAGAAAGAAGCCTATAATAAGCATTATGACAGGTTTTTGGATATCTTCAAAAAGCTGCACATCAATATTCCTTTTGCTGAAGCCCTAGCAAATATGCCTGGATATGCAAAGTTTATGAAGGACTTGTTGTCAAGGAAGCACAAACTGCAGGAATGCCAAACGGTGACACTCACTGAGGAGTGTAGTGCTATTATTACCAAGAAGTTCCCGCCTAAGCGTAATGATTCAGGGAGCTTCAATATCCCTATTGAAATTGGGAACAGAAAAATCAGGCGGGCATTGTGTGATCTTGGGGCTAGCATTAATCAAATGCCCCTTTCTGTTTGCAATTCCTTGGGGATTACCGAGTTGAAGCCTACTCAAGCATCTTTACAACTTGCTGATAAGTCCTCAAGGAAGCCAAGCGGAATAATAGAAGATGTTCTTGTGAAGGTGGGCAAGTTCATCTTCCCTGCTGACTTTGTGGTGTTGGATATGGAAGGAGGAGTTGCAATGCCTCTTTTGCTGGGTAGACCTTTCTTAGCAACATCCCGTGCACGGATTGATGTTGAAAACGGGAAGCTTGAGCTAAGGATGAATGAGGAGACTGTTACCATTAATGTCTTTGATTCTTTAAAACAGTCTTCTCACAAAGACGATTGTTTTAGTCTGGAAGTCTTAAAGGAAAAGAAAAGTGTAGCGGTTAAAGTTTCTAGAAAAGCAGATGATGTCAAAGAAAACGGTGCCACGAAGGTGGAGTTGAATGAGTCTCCTAAAACTTTAAGAGATATCTTCTTGTGTAACAAGGTAGTGACTGAAGCACTGAAGGAAGAGGAGACTGAATTGAAAGACAAAGATCCCTCTGCTCATACCAATAAAATTCTAAATGAGGATGATGACAAACATGAGAAGAAACCCCAAGGGAGGAGTCATCCTACAATGAAGAAGGTACTGAGAAAGGAGGTGATCAAACTCTTTGATAAGAGTTGGAAGAGACACCGGAAGCTAAAGTTTGACAAGAGACATAGAGATTCTATCTCTAAGAAGAATCAAAGCTTCAAAGAGTTTCTAACATGGCTCCATGGTTTGGGCCAAATCTGGGAATGGTGGCTCCAAACACCAAGGCAGCCAATACCACCAGATCCTCCATTTGCTGAGTCATCCCACACTGCTGAGGGGGATGACATGGAGGTTTGACTTTATCTCCTTGCTGACGGAGATTTTGTACATTAGTTTATTTTCCTGCTTTGTATTTTAGTTAGTATATTTTTCTCTGATGTTTTAATGTGCGCATTATAGTCTCTTCTATATGCCACTGCTTGTTCCATTGTGCAGGTTTTCCTTCTTGTGGTTTAATTATTGCTGAGGACAGCAATGCTCTAAATCTGGGAATGGTGGGCTTGCGCCTTAGAACTACAATTCTTCTATCAGGGGAGATATCCTAACTCTTTTCATTTTCTTAGTATTTTTATAGTTATTTTGTGTGCTATACATATAAAAAAAATTAAAAAAAAAAAAAAAAAAAAAAAAAAAAAAAAAAAAAATAAAAATAAATAAAAATAAAATATTTCAAGCAATTCTCAGGTTTAAATGTGCTTATCTAGTTAATGTGCTTGATTGAA
>JAVKPL010006656.1:0-26873 GCA_032173675.1 Gastrolobium villosum
CACCATGTCGGAGCGTGTCACCGTGTCGGAGTGTGTAGGACCCGACTCTTCCTGTTTTTTACAAGTGTCCATGCTTCCTAGATCACGTCTTATAAACGAGAGTCATTAAATAAGACAAGATCTATGATTCTCAAATAAAGTTATTAAATTTTTTATGGGTTATGTTTATCTCATTTTACATGAGATAAGCAACTTTCCTACACACACAAAAAAGGGTTGGGTCCCACCATTCTTTTTTCTCTTTCCTCTTACATATGGATCTCACTCATACTTTTATTTCTACAACATGAAATAATTTCTTTCCTATAAGATAAGAAAAATATATTCCATTTTTTATTTGATACCGGTGTTAAAATATATGTACCATGATATATAGATAATACATTTTCACTAAATTAATATAAGGAGAAAATCTATTCACACCAAGTGAATCTCTCCCAATTTGAAATGCACATAAGTACGTGCAAGAATGCGCCTTACGTGGGTCGGTGTCCCCGTTGACCTGACATGAATGTCCTGTGAATTGTGATGTGGCTTGTTTGGCTGTTCATGAACCAACTCAATTCATTTTCAAGCACTATATAATATTTGATAGTCACAAAGGTAACGGTAGTATAATAATATAATTTTTTTGTCATATTTGATAGGGTTTTATAATTCTAATTTAATATGAGAATTCAAATTTTCCTACACACCCTTCAATTTTCATGTTGAAATGAGTTTTACATATAATTTTTTTCTAACACATGGATCCCACATACTTTTTATCTCTACAACATAAGATTTCAGTTCTCATTCAACATGAAAATTATAAAAACCTATTTGATAAATGATGTACTAACAGCTCAGTATAAAGAAAGCAATAAAAATATTTTCCCAACTTGTAATATGTATTCAAAAACACAAGCCCATCACATATATCAATTGACATGTGTTAAAAATTTGAATTCAAGTCTTGGGTATGTGTTAAAAATTTGATAGGAATAATTTTATTGCCGTTGTATTCCTTCACAATTCGACCAGATTAGTTAAATAATCCATAAAAATGGAGAATATATATATATATATATATATATATATATATATATATATATTAAAAGTAAGGGTTTTATAAGAGTTATGTTGTAGGAAAAATGTTTGTGTTATGTTATAGAGATTCGTTTTGCGTGTCAGAGTTTTTTTTTTTTTTTTGCTGCGGACCCAACAAAATGTTGTGAGCGTAGGAAATTTTTTCTGGTCATGTTAAATTATAGATGATAAACCCTAAAAGTAAACCCCTCCTCTCCAATAGTCCTTATATATACACGTGTCTCGTAGGAGACTTTTGGTATTGTGTCTCTTTTTTGGAAAATATTGGTATTGATGTACCCAAAAAAAGTTAATATTGGTATTATGTCTCTATCTCGTCTATAAATACTTCCTTGGAATACCTTCACCTGAGTGATTCGTTATCTTTGCCATCCCTAATTGAGAGAGAGAGAGAGATGGCATTTGGTGCTCGGAGTGGCTTTTCCTTCTCCTTCTTCCTTTTGCTAACTTTCTTGATACTATGCTCTGCTACTGCTAGGAACCCTATTTTCTTCCCAAGTGAGTTTCCCTTTCATTTCACCTTATTTTCTATCTCTTTTTCCCTTTATGAGTTAAAGGCTAGGACAAAGTGCCAAAATTATATTAATGAAAAATAAGACTTTGATATATGGTTCAACATCCGTTTTAATTATTTTGAAGATTACATTAAAAGGATCTGAAAGAAAGAATCCAAAGAGTACAAAGTTCCCTTGTTATGCCTAGCCTTTTTTTTTTTTAATATTTTTTGTTTCGTTCTCTCTTTCCACCTAAATGTTTTGGATATGATTGATTTGGAAGAGATGGTTTTCTGAATCGCACGGTATGAAATTTAGGTATGTATATAAAACAAAAGTTTCCAAAAAAGAAAGATGAAGAAAAAGAAATTTCTTAAGGTTCAAGTTTGTTATTAATTATAATCACGTTTGAATATGAAATCAGAAGATAGGTTTCGATTAGGAGTTCAAGGCTGTCTTGAAAGCTGGACTGGCTTCGTGTTGCTACAATGCATGAATCTTTCTCATTAATTTCCAAGTTATTATAAATTTCCAAGTGACAAAATATATTTTAATATTGGGTGGATTTCATTACTTTTAATTAATTAAATTTTAATATATTATCGTCTTTTTAACTACAATGACATCTTGGTTAATTAGTATATTGATTACCGAGAAATGATAAACATCGATCATTGTGATTATGCATCGATCTCCATTTCTATTTTTCTTTTCATTTATAATATTATTTTACGTGGGATCATAAACTTGTACTATATAAACAGATAATGATGAAGCTGCTTCAAGCATGGTGAGGAGATCATTGAAGATAATAAACCTTGAAGACTATGGTGAAACAACTGCAAATCGTGGGCATGATCCTTCATGGAAGAGGTCAAGTGGGGGAGGTAATGCAGGGAGAAAAGGCTGAGATCATTAGAAAATATGCAATCGATCATATATACTATTTCAATGCATTAAATTAATGTAATATTTAACCTTGAAATTATGCGCGCACACACACACATATATATATATATATATAGGGGAGGGTTCTTTTGACTCCATAGTAAGATTTACAAGTCTTACTCCTCATCTCAGTCGTTGATGGACGGAAATCAACGGTTGTCATTTATAGTGTAATTAATAATTAATTAATTAATATAATTTCCTAAATTATAACCATTGGATGGACGAAAATCAACGGTTAGGATGGGAAAACATTTTCTTAAGTTGCATGAGAACTCAATTCTATGTTGTGACCCTTCGATGTGCGTGTAAAGTTTTTTTTTTTTTAATAAATGTGGGGCCACCACATATTGAGTCACAATATGAGAAAATCAAATCCCTATATATATATGTATATATATAGGGGTAGGATCCTTTGACACTGGTGTCAAATTTAAAATTTGACACCTCATCTGAAAGCCGTTAGATCAAAAAATCAATGGTGTCACATGCTTGCAAATTAGAGTCGTTGATCTTTTTTGATCTAACGGCTTTCAGATAGGTGTCAAATTTGAAATTTGACACCGATGTCAAAGGATCCTACCTCTCACATATATATATATATATATATATATATATATATATATTGAGAGAGAGAGAGAGTAAAATTATGCAGAAAATGAAAAGAAAAAGAAAACTTTATTAATGTCACGTGCTGTGTGTGTCTTATTGGATTGAAAGAAACTAGGGACGGTCATGGTACAATACAAATTAAAAGGAGTTATATATATAAGAATAATAAATTTGATTACTAGTATCCATACACGTCTTTGTCAGCATGTCATGTGTATACACAACTAGCTAGCCGACATTATATCACGGATTCGCGGTCTTATCTTATATATGAGTAGTAATTATATTTAACAGCAACAAAATTTTTTTGCATGAAATGAACTACGAGGCTAGCATCGAAACTACGTATTTTCAAAGATTGAAATGGAAAATTAGAAATACTACTTCATCATGACAATGGCTAAAGTAGTTCGATTAAAATATTTTTCTTCCCAAAAAATTCATTGGTCACTACTAGAAATGTCTTTATTTTCAACGGAATTTTTCGACGGAAAAAATTCCGTTGAAATTATTGACGGAATTTTTGACAGAACTTGTTTTCCATCGAAACTCTTCGACGGAAAATAGATTCTGCCGAAAGTTTTCGACGGAAAATAATTTTCGTCGAAGATTTTCGACCGAAAATGAATTCCGTCGAAGATTTTCGACGGAAAAAGAATTCCGTCGAATTTTTTTGATAAAAATAAAAGAAAAATAAATTACAATTTGTGGATTTTTCGACGGAATTTCGATTCCGTCGAAGATTTTCGACGGAATTTCTATTCCGTCGAAAACGTTTGAAAAAAATAAAAGAAAAAGAAATTATATTTTGTGAATTTTTCGACAGAATTTTGATTCCGTCGAAGATTTTCGACAGAAAAGGGTTTCCGTCGAAGATTCGAAAACGTTTGAAAAAAATAAAAGAAAAAGAAATTATATTTTGTGAATTTTTCGACGGAATTTCGATTCCGTCAAAGATTTTCGACGGAATAGAAATTCCGTCGAAAATGTTTGAAAAAAATAAAAGAAAAAGAAATTATATTTTGTGGATTTTTCGACGGAATAGTAATTCCGTCGAAAACGTTTGAAAAAATAAAAGAAAAAGAAATTATATTTTATGGATTTTTCGACGGAATTTTGATTCCGTCGAAGATTTTCGACAGAAAAAAAATTCCGTCGAATTTTTTTGATAAAAATAAAAGAAAAATAAATTACAATTTGTTGATTTTTCGACGGAATTTCGATTCCGTCGAAGATTTTCGATGGAATAGAAATTCCGTCGAAAACGTTTGAAAAAAATAAAAGAAAAAGAAATTATATTTTGTGCATTTTTCGACGGAATTTCGATTCCGTTGAAGATTTTCGACGGAATAGAAATTCCGTCGAAGATTTTCGACGGAATAGAAATTCCGTCGAAGATTTCCGACGGAATAGAAATTCCGTCGCAAAAGTTTGAAAAAAATAAAAGAAAAAGAAATTATATTTTGTGGATTTTTCGACGGAATTACGATTCCGTCGAAAACGTTTGAAAAAAATAAAAGAAAAAGAAATTATATTTTGTGGATTTTTCGACGGAATTACGATTCCGTCGAAGATTTTCGACGGAATAGAAATTCCGTCGAAGATTTTCGACGGAATATAAATTCCGTCGAAAACGTTTGAAAAACATAAAAGAAAAAGAAATTATATTTTGTGGATTTTTCGACGGAATTTTGATTCCGTCGAAGATTTTCGACAGAAAAGGAATTCCGTCGAAATTTTTTGATAAAAAATAAAAGAAAAAGAAATTATATTTTGTGAATTTTTCGACGGAATTTCGATTCCGTCGAAGATTTTCGACAGAATAGAAATTCCGTCGAAAACGTTTGAAAAAAATAAAAGAAAAAGAAATTATATTTTGTGGATTTTTCGACGGAATTACGATTCCGTCGAAGATTTTCGACGGAATAGGAATTCCGTCGAAAACGTTTGAAAAAATAAAAGAAAAAGAAATTATTAAAATATACTTTTGTTTTTAATATTAATTTTTTTTTTAAAGTGGAAGCAATTTACATTATATTATATTACATTATATTATTTTAACTACTCTGTTTTTATATATTACATTATATTATATTATTTAAAATTTGGAAGCAATGTTTTTTCGGTAAAATGTTATATTACGTCTCTGTCTGTGTACTAGAAATATATAACTTATAATTCTTTTTTTTTTGGTTTCCCTCCATAGATGTCAAAAATTCCCCCTCATGCCAAAGGTGCGCTCTTGAAGCCACCATTGGAATATGAAGACTCATCCTCTTCTTCGCCGTCCTCGTCCGGTCTCAGATCCATCGTTTTCATCCTCTCCCACGGAGGCGAGGTCTCCGCCGGCGGGAACTGCCTCTTCACGGCATCGCGGAAGGCGATGGGAAGTGAGGAAGTGGACGCGTGCGAGCTTAGAAGGAGGACGGTGGCGAGGTTCTTGGAGGATCTTGGATCTGCGGGTTTTGAGGAGAGAGATGGGATCGACGATGCGATTGGGCACATGTACTCGCCGGATCTGAGGAACGGGTGGGGGATTCATGTTATTCAGGAGGTGAAGTTGTTGGCTAAGAAGGAGGATCGATTCGCTCTTGATTCGGCCATTGACGAGCTCGTTCACCTCGGCATGCAAAGGTATTGCTTGCTTCCTTGTGCTCTGTCTTTTCTTTTCTTCTTTCTTTGCTTTTGAATCGATCGATTTTGCATAATCTGGATTCACAAATAGGTACTGTTAAGTATAATCTGGATTTTGCCACTGGGGAAAGTTTTGATATGGAGGTTGTTGATGCATCTGGTCAGCGTCCAAAACCTACCCACTTGATTATAACTGTTACTGGTC
Source organism: Gastrolobium villosum (assembly GCA_032173675.1). Lineage (NCBI taxonomy): Eukaryota > Viridiplantae > Streptophyta > Magnoliopsida > Fabales > Fabaceae > Gastrolobium > Gastrolobium villosum. The sequence continues at coordinate 5,983 of JAVKPL010006656.1, forward strand.
GCGTAGGCAGGTTCGTAGTTCTTTGACTTTAATAAATCATGATCAAACAATGTTTGTAAAGATTGATGATTTGCCTCTACACTACCCCACGAATTGTCTGGTTTGGAAAAATGTACGAAAAATATAACATTTAGTTGTGTGATTATGCTTAATTAATCTATTTGTTAATTAAATGTAGCTATACCTCTTTATTGCAGCGCTCAGAATTGGAAATTTGCTCCAAAGCAGTTTCTGAAAGGGGACAAGTTGAGTGGAATGGTCACAGAAATGATGAAAATGTAAAAGGGACAAATGTGGATTAATATTTGCATAATCTGGATGTTATTTTCTTGAATTAAAAAAGAAGAAATTAAAAAACTAGTTGTTCTTTGTTCGAATTTTTCTCTTAATTTTTTGCATTAACTGATTCTGAGTTTTTTGTTTTTTTATTTTTTGTTTTATGGGTTTGAGAAGTGTGGAATTGAGTGCCTTGCTACTGAGTTCAAACGAGAGATATATATGGTAAGAAATCCAGAAGCTTTCAATGGAGACTTGGAATTGAGTTTTAGTGTCTTTGTGTATTCATGTTGCACAATTAGTTGTATCTTTGTGTCTGGGATCCTATACTTTCTTTTAATGAATCAAATCCCTCCGTGATTAGTTATTAATTGAATTGAATAGTTTGATTTATAGTCATCCGGACCTACCATTGCAGATATGTTTGACACTTAATTATTTGTTTGTTTTGGTGAATCAATGAAATATGGTACTGTGTGTTTGACTGATTACTGACTGTTAGGTGAATGTAAACTATTTGCGGCTTGCTGAATTTCATACTTCTATTTGTAGGCTTCATTATCATCATACTTCCAACTGATTTTGTTCATCATTGTCCATTTTACTTCTCTTTATTGGCCATTTTTATTCTAACAAATTTAGAAATATGTTTTTCCTGGATGATAACTTTATGTGTTAATTATGTTTAGCCTCTTGTTGCATTGACATTATACTTCCATTTGTACAAATAAGTAGCTGATTAAACTTGATCGTTTTGTGAAGGTAATAAGCATTTGATGCCTATCATGCTGCCAACATGGATTGAACCAGTTGTGGTCATCATGCTTGCAGTGAGGTTCCTTTCTTACATTTTGTCCTTATTCACGGATACAGTTATTTTATATTAATACACATGTTGTTATGAGATAAGTATAAACATCTAAAGAATTTTGTTTAAGTTTATTTTTCAGTTTTTTATTTAAAGAATTTTAAATTAGATATTACTAGAATCGTCCAAATATATACTAAAAAATTAAATAAATAGTTTTGAATTATAACTTAGAAACATTTTTACTTAGTTTATGCAACAGATATATGGTTTTTTTTTTTTATGTAATTCTAATCAATTATACATTCTAATCAATCATGTAACGAGGTGTCTTCATTGGTATTAGTTATAACTTATCATTTAATTTTTTTATCATTTAATTTTTTTATTTAATTCTGTCATTCTGTGTGATATGGTTACTTGACCTTTTGTCATAATTTATCTCTATTTCTGCTTTTTTAATATTTTCCTTGTATTTTTTTTGTTTAGGCTAAGAAGGATAAGTTTGCAAACTATGCAGATAGGAGGATTAGTGTTCTGACTCGATATCCAGCACATATGGTATAAGAAATGATGTTATGTACAGCTAAATGAGGATAATACAAGCACCTACTCTCTTTTTCTTTTCATATGTGTATTGAGATAGACAGTGGCTGATTGGAAGTAGTAAATTGTTAGTTGTACTTGAAAATGTACATTTATTAGTGTGAGGATATACCTATATGTTTATGAGCTAGTTTTAATGTTGTAAAGATGTTTATGAGCTAGTTTTAATGTTGTAAAGGCAGGTGTTGACTGCACAAATCATATTAAAATAATATGATTTCGATGTTATTTATTTTTATTATATTTGTTTATCAGGTGCAAAACATAAATTAGTATTAATTTTGTAAAGAGAAACTAAATAAAAAAATATTCGGCGGAAAAAGCAATTTCGCAAAAAAATTGAGGCAATAGTTTTTGATGGAATTTTATTCATTCTCTATTGAAATTTTTTGACGGAATTTAATATTCATCGAAAATTATTACAAGATTTTTCGACGGAATTTCTTTCATTTTTCGTCAAAAAATTTCGACGGAATTTCATGCATTTTCCGTCAGAAATTTTCGACGGAATTTATTTTCCGTCGAAAATTATAACAAGATTTTTCGACGGAATTAATTTGTTTTCCGTCGAAATTTTTTGACGGAATTTATTTTCCGTCGAAAATTATTACAATATTTTTCGACGGATTTCCATTCATTTTCCGTCAAAAATTATTACAAGATTTTTCCACGGAATTTTATTTATTTTCCGTCGATAAATTTCGACAGATTTATTTTTCCGTCAAAACTTTCCACGGAAATTATTTTCGTCGAAAATTTTCGATGGAATCTGTAATTCCGTCGAAAAATTCATTACCCACGAAGAGATATTCAACGGTTTCATTTCCGTCGAAAATTCCGTCGAAAACAAAATTTTCGACGGAATTTTTCCGTCGAAAAAAATTCATTTTCTAGTAGTGGGTTTTCATTTTTCAGTCATTCACGGGTGCCAATTGTTTCGATTTCGAGCCAATCGAACACGAGATCACTAATCGATTGTTAAATCTTTGTAATATACTAATATCCTAATTGTGATACATGTATTTACAAATTAAATATCCTTTCATGTTTTCACCAAAATATATATATATATATATATATATATATCCTTTCATGTTAAATAAAACATGATAGGTTTATGTAAGAAAATTATAACTATATAAAGATAGATCTGATTATAAGAAAGAGAAAAAAAAATATTGAAATAGAAATTTACATAATTATTATCTTTAATTTATGGGAAAAGTGTTTGTCCTATAAAATGACATAATTTATGTCATTTCACTCTCACAAAGAGGTGAGACCCACATATTTATATTTTTTTATCCACTATCTCCTCTTTATCTATCTCTTTCTCTCACTTAAAATGACACAACTTTACATGCTTTAAAATATGGGGTGTGCATGGGTCAGGTTTTTGTGCTGACTCGACCCATCTTGGTTTTTATAGGACAGATGGTATTTTGACCCGATCTGCTTTAATTTGATCCAAGTAAGGTTTGACTTGGTTTGGATTTTTTTGAACTAGCTCAGAACCGGGTCGGATCTGACCTGACTTGGTTTCTGAAGTGTGTCAAATCCGACCTGACCCGTTTTTGACTTGGTTTCGTCACAGAATTTCGTCGAAATTTCTACGTTGCAAACGACGAAAATTTCGACACAAAATTATTTTTTCGTCACAATTTTTTCTCTAATGAAAATCTTTACAAAAATAAATTTTCTCTCGAAATTTTGTTTCCGTCAAAAGCTTTGACGCAAATGATTTCTTCCATCAAATGTTTTAAACGAAAAAAGAATTCCGTCAAAAATTTTGACATAATGTTTTTCGTTCAAAACTTCGATCGGAATGTGTTTTGATGAAAATTTTGACGAAAAATGTTTTGAGTAAAATGTTTCATTCGAAACTTTCGACGAAATTTAGATTCTCTAAAGAATTTTGACAGAATATTTTGTTCGTCAAAATTTTTTATTGAAATATTTTCTGTCAAAAATTTTTACGAAATTTTTTGACAGAAATGTGTTCCGTTGAAAATTTTGATGGAAATGTTTTTTAATCAAAAAAGTTGACGGAAATATTTTTCGCCGAAAATTTTCGATGAAAATGTATTTCGCTAAAAATTTTGACAGGAATTTTTTTTGTCAAAAAGTTTAACGAGAATATTTCCGTCGAAAACATTCGACTTAATTTATATTCTGTAAAGAATTTTGATGAAATTTTTTTTCGTCAAAAAATTTCGTTGGAAATGTGTTTCGTCAAATCTTTTGATGAATATTTTTTTTTGTGAAATATTTTGATGAAATTTAGATTCCGTAAAATAATTTGACAAAAAGAGTTGTGGGCATGTACGGTGTGGTCCGAGGACGAATCAGGCGGAAGCTGGTGGACATGTAACATTCCGAGTGCTGACGAGGGCGGGGAGTGATCGCCGGTGCGAAAGGGCATGGACAAGGAGCGGCTCCTGGCAGGCTTCCAGCGACGGGGGTACATAAATGAATCGAATCAACACCCAAAAGAAGAGGGATTCCAGATACTGCGCGGATATGGGACGATACAGTTGGGAATGACTTATAAGAATTAATTGGTACTACCTATACTAACAAGATGCATCTACTTTTCGGTAGCCCGGAACGGAAGAACTCCATAGTTAAGCGTGCTTGACTTGGAGCAATTATGGGATGGGTGACCTCCTGGGAAGTTTTCCCGAGAAGTGTGCGAGTGAGGACAAAGCATGCTGAAAAGTCTCGTGTTAGTGTGTGGGGACAGTTGTTGGTCCTTGCAAGTTGCCAGGCGTTACAATATCCATTCGATGCTCCGTCATCGATGATCTTAGACTCTACCGGTTGCTTAAACAGCGGTACAAAATACCCGGAAGAAAATACTATTCATAAGATTTTCACGGAAAGATCCAGACTATACAATTTTTCGTTCTGAACTCATATTTGGCATCAGAATTTCCAAAATATGCCACCGAGAATTTTTTTTGCAAAGAATTGCAAACTCTTTCCACCTTGTTGCTTTTCTGCATTGCTGCTCAAAATTCAAAGAGCATCATATAGAGCAGATTCATCTATTCAGCAGTGCAAACCATGCCACGATTGTCCAAGAGCCCTGTTGCAGACTATCACAAACAACATAGATAAGAGTAAAGAGCAAAATCAAAGGATGTAAAGATTTTCTTTTACTTTTTCCTTTTTTTGAAAAAAAAAGATCAAGAAAAAAAATACAAAGCATTACAACATAGTAACAAGACTATATTGCCTACGACATAAAGATATCTAAACATTTATTAACTGGCTTTCACGCTCCATGATCCATAGATATGCAATCTTTAGTAAAAGGAACGACATTATCTTACAACAATGAAATAAGACAATAAAAACTTGTACCAATCTTTAACTTGGTCATGCAAATAAGATCACAAGGGACAAAATAACAAAAGGAATTAGATATTTGGGGCTAACAGTTACAACTAGTTCCTTGACATTCAATAACCAGACAAAGTCCAATAAAGTTTAGATTGTTCTAGAATGTTAATTGGAAGCAAATAACACAATTAGGTTACTCTAACAAAATTCCAATTCAAAATTCGACAATTTAAGAGATTTAATCTGGTACTTGGGATAGTGATGTGAAGCCATAACCTAAGCTGAACTGAGAGCCAAGACAAATTCAAGATGAGCTCTGGTGGGCTAGGCATCCATTACCTTGTGGTCACACTACAGAAATGAAAATCTTTGGCAAAATAATTTTTTCTTATCCGGGTAGAGCAATCAGTGGTTGGGTTAGGTGGGGATTGAGATGAGAGTCTTAAGGTATGGTAACAAATCCAATGATAGGAATTGTGTAGCTCTTATAATCCTATAGCATAGGTGCTTTATTAAGACATTATGGAAAATATTACAAAATATAAATTACTTTCAAAAACTTCAATACACTAGGTAAGTATAATGAGTCTCTAAACAGCGCTTTCATACAATCAAATGATGTATCCTTCTTATTCAACTCTATAACTTAAGGGTTTTACTAAGTCATTATCAATATTATTACATAATATAAATTCTATTCAGAAGCTGCGATAAACATGGTAGATAAATCATGGATAATAGAGAACTTATCATATACTCTAAAAAGTGTAATCCTTAGATCTAGTTACTTAGGGGTTTAATGAAGACATAGTGGATAATATCCCTAAAAAAGATTGGGTTTAACTTTTCTTATGTTGTAGGATTGTAGGAGAGAAAAAAAGTAGAGAGAAGTTGAATGTGGGTCCCATAATTTATATTTAAAAAAAAAAGAAAAATTAATTGGCACGGAAAACGAATTTGTGTAGGAAAATGATGTTGTCTCATGTAGCATGAGAGTATCATTTCCCAAAAAGATTCTATTGAAATAGTTTAAATATGACAATTTTGAGTCATGACAAAATGGAACAAATAAATGCAACACTTAACAAATTAATATATCCAATAGGGCTGACAACTTACAGGAAAAGTAGGATTGTGGACATCACCAGAAATTACAGTATCAAGATCATGAAAAAGTCGATGCTCAGGTGTGTCATAGCGACCATCGCATAGATCAAGACCTCCTACAAAAGCAGTTATCTTTTGGTAATTTCTAGCAGCCTCTGTGTCCATAATAACACATTTTTGGTGGTGTATGGAGACGCTTCCAACAACATGTGTTATACCAAATCACAAGCAGCTTTACTACGCCAATTCTCTCAATAAATAGGAGATCATTTAGCAAAGATGAAGAATGATAATGTAACAAGCAGAGAGATGAGGGAAAAATGAAATAAACTGACATTTATTTGTTAACTTTAAATAGAGAAAGAGTCATAAGAGAAGATCTATTTTCTATGTTGCATTTTTCATTTTCAAAAAAATATACCCACGATTCTGAGAGTAGGCTACAAAACATAGGGCATAACACATTTGACTCCACTCAAAATTAGCTCATAAAAATCCTATCTCCAGACTATCTTATGCAGGAGAGCGTATCAAGTTTGTTGCTTCAATACTTGCCTGTTGCTTGAAGAAGCTCATCTTGCTGCTAGCATAGCGAGGTGCTAGAACACACGTAAAAGAATGTTTAAAAAACTTCCTCGTTTCCTCACCATGAGTCTTCATTACTCCAGCCCGCACCAAAAACATCAATTAGAAACTAACTGAAATTATCAAAAAGCCTTTCACCATATTTCTTTTTTTATCAAAAAGCAAAGAATACTAAATTAAATGCCTAAGACTAGAGATCCTCACTGTCTTGAAGAAGAACTTATCGTGTGAAGTCTTATCACCCCAAACAAGCAGCAAAACTCGCACCCCTTATTCAGACTTGTACTTGAGCAACTTACTACCAAGTTTCATATCTCCACCTTTTGGCGAAGGCCTAGTTGGCTCCCTAACAAGATTCACCTTGAGATAAATTGACCAACCGACAAGATACACTATATGACGAGTCTCGGATATAGCATAACAGATATCTTCCCAACATTTCTCTTGCCTAAAAACCTTTCAACCATCGAGCTTAATCTCTGGTACAATCTCATTGAGACAATGTGCATCTTGGTACAACCTCACTGAATTCCCATCGTCAACGAAAAATACATGTCACTCATGCCCTTATGGTCTGGATACGTCGCAATGCCTCGCTGGCACAACGGGATCTGGTTCGCCGGCTTGAACAACATTGAGATGTGCAACTAGGATATCGGCTTCGCTTGCTCACCAGAGGGGCCAATTATCGAGAATAAGCTAGAAATCAGGTTGCCAGCGGCAATATTTCGCCCAAAAATCTTATCGATGCCTATTGTTTAGGCTTTTTGACCATTATGCCCTTAATTACATAAAAAATACCATTTTGCTCCCATTTTTAAACTATTTCAAAAATATGACATTTTCGCTAAACATAACACATTTTACCCCTGTTTGACCGTTGAATGACCTTCATACTTGAGTACGTGACCTTCATACTCAAGTAAATCAAGTGTCATAAGTTTATACTAGAGTATAGGACCGAAATACTCGAGTATTTGTTGTTCCACACATTATACTCGAGTATATGGGTCATGTACTCGAGTAAATGAGATCAAATCTCGTACGGGGATTTTCCAATGCATAGCTCTCAAAAAGTTATGTGGAATAAAAAAAGCACCTGATTTGGATAGCCAACTCAAAAGTTATGGCCTTCTAAAGTTTTACTCTAAAATTTTGCAATGCCAATAAGTTTTGTGACACTCATAAAGCTCCTCCTCAGGTTACTTGAGTCAAATCCAATATTACGAGTATATGACTATAGACATTTGTTTGACCCAAAAAAATCTCGTGAAAAAAAATTAATCGTAAAATTTCGGAATACCATATTTTTTGACTCTGGTGTCCAAATGAAGTCATTTTTTATTCTATATAATTTTTGAGAGCTACGCATTGAAAAACTCCTGTAGGATTATTTGTTAGTGTTTCAAAAAAGTAAAACATTAAATAACATCATTTCGCAAAGGTAAAATATACCAAATGGGGCACAAAGAAGATTTTTTTGGACCAAATTTCCAAATGGGAAATTTTTTGGCACAAAAAACACCAAACTCGGACAACCAAGTCAAAAGTTAGGACCTTATGAAGTTTTACTCTAAAATTTCAAAAAATTTGTAATGCTAATAGGTTTTCTAATACCCGCCAAACTTGATTAATCCAAAAAATATGGTCTTCCGAAGTTCTACAGTTAAATTTTTTTCACGAGATTTTTTGGATTAAACAAGTTTCTATAGTCATATACTGATAATATTGGACTTGACTCAAGTAACCTGAGAATGAGCTTTACGAGTATCACAAAACTTATTGGCACTACAAAGTTTTGGAAATTTTAGAGTAAAATTTTGGAAGGCCATAACTTTTGACTCGGGTGTCCGAATAAGGTGTTTTTTTATTCCACATAACTTTTCGAGAGCTACGCGTTGAAAAATTTTCGAAGGAAAGGACAATGCTATATACCGTATAGTATAAATGTTCAAAAAAGCCCAGATGACGAACAATACTCGAGTATCATGATACTGTACTCGAGTATTTTTTGTTCCACGCAATATACTCGAGTATATGTGTAACACCTCGTGTGCACCCGATGTATTAAACATACATATGGTAATGGGGCAGCTAAATAAATGCGGAAGCTAACTTTTTCTTTTCAATTATGAGGTCGTCATTATTAACCGAGTTTATTACTTATTCCTTTTTCAAAATATTGCCTGTATGTAAATTGCAATAAATAACTAACTGAAATACCTTATAACATATATAGTATTAAGTCACAGAACTACAACAAGTAAACCGGACCAAATCCAAATACATAAGTACAACTCGAACATAAACCAACAAGTCTGAAATCAATGTGGCATAGACAACCCCCATGCTCACCAAATAAACAGCATAGCCCAATCAATGTCTCAAATCAAATAACAATATACTAAAATAAAGCATGGCAATCTCTAACATATCAGCTCAACTGCATGCATATCAACTAAACTCCGGCCTCCTACCGCCCGAGGTCTCAACTCCCGACGTACCTGAACCTGAAAATGTGCCCCAACATGGCGTGAGATCTCTAAATAGAAATCTCAATAAGACAAGGGGTCCTCAAGGATCTCTCCACCCAAGCTCACTTACAAGTGCAATATAAGTTCCAAAACAGTATAATAATATCATTTCCAAAATCTGTGCAATGCAGCACATATCATGTCATGTGTGTAAGAATCCTACTGGCCAGAGAATAAACATATAGGGATTACATACGTCTACAACCTACAGTACAAGGAACACCGCTTGTACCTTACCCACAGAATCACCATCTTGTATGTCTCCAAATACTCAGGTTTACCGTCTAGGTGGAACATCACATACATATCATATGGCACTTGCACTCAATATAACAGTTCAATAGCATCTCAATAATCATTTCATATTTTCACAAAACACATCAAGTATACAACCATCCCTCCATGAGGTATGGTGGAACCAATAATGGGAAAAATCGAGGACACGAAAGCTTACCTCGCAAGCTAACAATCCAAGCCAAAGTCCACACTAGCCCAAGGTCACCAAACAGCACACTCACGGTCTGTTTATAACAGAAACATTATCAATATTCATATTCTAAAGGTTCATTTCATTATGACAACATTTCCTTTTTTGTTTAGTGCTCTATAGGCTTCTCCCAAAGCCATAAGCCCTTAATCTAAGTGATTCTGACTTAGTTCAATTATTACAGAAGTTCATATTAACCAACCATAGGGTTCTTAACCAACCCATGCTTTTGATTGGATAGAAAAGGTCATCCATGAATTTCCTAGAATATCCGGATATATCACGGGGCCATATCTGGATATTCATATCCGGATATCCATATTTGGATATTTCACGACATAATGCAGTTGCTGCATTTCGCGAAGATATCCCATTCCAAGGCTCCGTTTTGAACACCATTAAACGTTAAAGCATGCATTTTAAACCCCTATAGACCAGTGTTCATGCTAGTTGCTTAATCATCTCATTAAACATGTCAAGACTTCATCTTTAACATAGAAAATCAATGGCAAAGGTGATGGTGCTTACCACCAAGGCTTATAACAGAAGCAAGATTGCTCTTGGAGCTCTCTATGCAGCTCCAAAGATCAGACCACACTAGTCCACGAAATGGTGATCAAAGCTTGGTCCTTTCTCTCCAAAGATAGCTTCTTGAAGCTCCAAATGCCAAGACAAGGGTTCTCCCAACAAAAATCAAGAACTCAGCCCCTAAGCCTCCACTAAATAGAGACCATAACTCAGAAAACAAGGCCTTTCTCCCACTCAAGTCTCTCCCACACACCACCATGGTGTTTTAATGAAGGAACAAGGAAGAAAGGTAGTCACTTTGGAGATTTCTATGGAGAAGAAGGCTATGGAATATGGTGGAGAAGGTGGTAGCAACCAAAGGATAAAAAAAACTCACGTAGAGACAATACGAACTGACCTGGGTCTTTGTGCCTCTTGGTATTATAGGCGGATTAATTTTTAACCGTCGGTATTAGCACTAATAGCTCCGCTAATCATTTTAAATTAAAACTTCAGATCCCGAACCTAGCTATTTTTCTAGGATTTTTCATATTTTTAATATAATTTTCGCAACACTTTGTCGGTACGCGTTTTTACGTAGCTGGTATCAGTCCTGACGTCAGTTCTCATTATTTTGACTCCCAATTTGGTATACCAGTCATAAATATTATTATAGGAATATTCATACACTTATTATAATTTTATGGGATACTTCATCGGTACACAGTTATATCGTGAGGCCGAACCGGTATCAGTACTTTTCGTTAGAAAAGTGACTTTCAGCGTTATTAAGCTCTTTAATTATTATTTAAGTCTCCTCATAATTATTCATGGTCAATTATGGAATTACTTTCTAAACTCATAATTAATTAATTCAATTCCTAATTTAACGGTGCGGGTTCTTACAATATGAGTCTTGTACTCGAGTAAAATGTGTGGTTAACAGTCAAACAGGGACTGATAGGTAAAATATTTAGATACGGGGAAAAATTGTATTTTCTATGTAATTAAGGTCACAATGGTCAACAACCCCATTAGAATTGGCATCTTAGAAAAAGGGTTGGCAATATGGCCTCAAAATGAAGCACCTGAATTGCTTGTTATAGTGTCTCAAATCTCAATCAGGTTTAGCACACCACTGTCCCACAATCATGAGACACTCAACTTGTTTATCATTAAAATTCCTTTTCAATGTTACACCAAATATTATTATACACGCACCGGTCATCGTCTTGGTCAATGTACTGGGCTAATAGATCATTGGTTTAACCCGAGAGAATCGCTTAAATTTAATTTATGTAAAAATATATAATAAAAATATAAATAGAATTAATATAAGAACCAAATTAATTTGGCTTAGTGGTTAGTATTTCATTTCCCTTCGCTTAAGTGCCAATTTTAAATAACAAGAGTGCAATTGTGGTGGAATATCTTGGCAAAGCAATTTTGGCTTAGTGGAATTTTTCAAAAATCCATTCAACTAGAAAACCAATACCAGGTTAACATCAGTTGAACCCGATTTTTTACTGATTCATCGATTTTTGACCAATTCATCAGTTTTTGACCAGGGTACATACATGACCAGTTAATTGACTGAACCGAACAGGTTAATCGTTCGGTTCGCAGTTCAACCGAACTGACCGGATGGGTTATGGGTGTTTTAATAACGTTGGTTACACCTCCTCTCTTCCATAATCTATGTTGCACCGACACTAACACAGGACCCAGGACTCGGGACACGACACGACATTTTGACACATTAATTTTAAAAAATGTCATATTTCGACACGTTGGGACACGTCTTGATATTAAATAATATTTATAATATATATAATATAATTTATATTTAATATATAACAATCCATAATAATTAATAAGTCATATAACCAATCAAATATTCAAATTTCATAATACAAATATAAACAAAAATAATTTTTCGTACCTTGTTAATTTTTCATGTCAAATTTCATAACAAAAAAAATTGATTTATAAATTTTTTATGTTTAATTAATAAAATAAAATTAAGACTGAAAAAAAATAAAAACGTGTCGGATGCGTGTCGGAACGTTGACCGCATGTTAGAAAAACGTGTCAGAACGTGTTGGATAGTTGACTGCGTATCCCAAAATATTGAACGAGTGTCACCAGTGGCGGATTCAGAAAAATAACGAAGGGTGGTCACTCAATAAGGTCTGGTCTTGCTCGCGATTTACGAGCAGCTGCCGGCTGGCTGGGTCTGGTTTAGATCTAGATCTAGATTAGGTTTGGATAATGAAGGTGGAGGAGAAAAAAAAATCACAGAAAAATAATTTAGAAGAAGGAAAATTAAAGGTGTAGGATATTGTAACAACCAACTAGGATTACTACCAATTAATTTCACCGTTAGATCGATTATCTTGATCCAACGGTTATATTTACTTTCATCTTTATTGGGTTATGATCCCCAGATTTAATGTAAAAGCATTAAATATAGGAAATCATAACCATATCAAGGTGAAAACAAATATAAAGTATTAAATATGTGGAATCATAACCATACAAAGATGAAAATAAATATAACCGTTGGATCAGCAAAATCAATCTAACGGTGAAATTGATTGGTAGTAATATTGATATAATATTCTACCCCAAAATTAAATTGAAAAAACTTAAATTTTAAGAAAAAATATTTTTATATTTTTACATCATAGTTAAGAATGATCACTTGCCGCCCTTCTCCCCTAAGGGTGTCACAGTCCATAATGATCCCGTACCCTCTCCACCAATCCCATGTTATCACCATCTTTGTCCTTCATAACATCCACTTTCTTACTTCGCGCACTCTTCATGAAGATATAGCAACACAAAGGCCAATCCAAGAACCATCTTGTGCCTCACACTCCACAGATTTTTCTAGCTCTAAGTGAATATCAACCATTAAATAACTGGTGAGAGTCCCACTAAATTTATAGGTCCCATGGTTGAAGGAAGAAACATTCTTTCTCCCATTATGAAAAATCATATTAAGACAATAGCAGATAGCATAAGCTGTCAGTTGTCACCTTATCCTAAAAAAAATAACCATTAATTTACGTATAGCATGTGACATTACATCAAGCGAGGTCCATTTCCAAATTAAACTGAAAATATAACCACCAACACAAGTTACAAAACACTTCACTTTCCAACCCAATCTATATTTTGTGATGCATATTGGTATCTAATATTCTTACACACACAACACAAAAATACAAAAAGATACATTGAAACCCATTTGAGGTTGAGACCCAACAATGGCTTGGTTCAGAAATCTCTCCATGTTCTCCACCATTAAAGCATCTCAAAGACCCAAAATCAATGACCCATTTTTTCTTTTACCATCTTTTACTTTTCTCTCTCACTTCAGCTCCAACCCCATTGAGGAGAAGCCTTGTATTAAGCCTAATGAGTATTCAGGTTTGGAACCAACAAAGCCCCATGAGAAACCACGGGTGGTGGTGTTGGGTTCAGGGTGGGCTGGTTGCAGGCTCATGAAGGGGTTGGACCCAAATATCTATGACATTGTTTGTGTCTCACCTCGTAACCACATGGTCTTCACCCCTTTATTGGCTTCCACGTGTGTTGGAACTCTTGAGTTTAGATCAGTTGCTGAACCCATTGCAAGGATCCAACCAGCTATTTCTAGGGAACCCGGTTCTTATTTTTTCCTTGCCAATTGTACTAGCATTGATGCACATAATCATATGGTGTGTTTAACTTGTTTTTTTTCATGATATATGTATTTTATTAGCACTTCAATTTCTAAGCTTGTACATGGAGCATGTGACATCTTTTGGAAATGTTAATTTATGATGAAATATAATATAAAAAAGAATAAACACCCTTTTTGGTCCATGACAATATCCACGAAATCTTTTTTAGTCATTGACAATAAAAAAGGACCAAATTGGTCTCAAAATGATGAAAAAAGGATCAAGAAGTACTTATTACAATTGACAGAAGGACTAAAGTGACCATTTTTTCATAATTTTAGGGATTAATTTTGTTGAATATCGAAAGAGAAGAGAGGAACATTTGAAAATAATACTGTGTGTATCAACTACACAGCGGAGTCTATTATATAACTTAAAAGAAAGAAAATACAAATAGATATACTCGATGTGGGACTTCTATACTAATATTCTAAACTATCATTTACAACACTCCCCCTCAAGCTGGAGCATATAGGTCATATGCACCAAGCTTGTTACAAATAAACTCTATTCGAGGGCCCCTCAAAGATTTTGTAAACACATCTGCTAATTGCTCATTAGAGGGTACAAAGCTAGTTTTAATTTCACCAGCAAGAATCTTTTCTCGAACAAAGTGACAATCTATTTCTATATGTTTGGTTCTTTCATGAAACACTGGATTTGATGAAATGTGTAGAGCTGCTTGATTATCACAAATGAGAGTTGTCTGTCCAGTGTCTCCAAACTTAAGCTCTCTGAGAAGTTGTTTAAGCCAGATGAGTTCGCAAGTAGTAGTCGCCATGGAGCGGTATTCTGCTTCAGCACTTGATCTGGAAACTACGCTTTGTTTCTTACTTTTCCAGGAGATCAAGTTGCCTCCAACAAAGACACAATACCCAGAAGTAGATCTCCTATCAGTTGGACAACCAGCCCAATCAGCATCACAGTACCCAACCAATTGATCATGACCTTTATCTTCATATTCAAGGCCTTTTCCTGGAGATGCCTTGATATACTTAAGAATACGAATGACTGCATTCCAATGTTCTTGACATGGAGAATTGAGAAATTGACTGACAACACTAACTGCAAAGGAAATATCAGGCCGAGTGACTGTGAGGTAGTTCAATTTTCCAACCAATCTTCTATACTGCTCAGGATCTGAAAAGGGCTCCCCCTGATTTGGTAGAAGCTTGATACTTGGATCCATAGGAGTTTCAACAGATTTTGAATTTAACAGAGCAGTTTCTTCAAGAATATCCAGAGCATATTTCCTCTGAGATATCACAACACCAGATTTAGATTGGGCCACCTCGATTCCTAAGAAGTATCGAAGTTTCCCAAGATCCTTAGTCTGAAAATGATGACATAAGTGTTGTTTCAATCGAGTGATCCCATGTTGATCACTGCCTGTGATGACAATATCATCCACATATACCACCAGATAAATAGAACCAGAAGCAGAATGACGAAAAAAGAGAGAATGATCAGCTGCACTCCGAGTCATGCCAAATTGTTGAACAACACTGCTAAATTTACCAAACCAAGCTCTTGGAGATTGTTTGAGGCCATAGAGAGACTTACGAAGACGACAAACAAGTCCTGACTCCCCCTGAGCAACAAATCCAGGAGGTTGCTCCATATAAATTTCTTCCTCAAGATCACCATGAAGAAAAGCATTCTTGATATCCAGTTGGTAGAGAGGCCAATGGCGAATAGCAGCCATGGCAATAAAAAGGCGAACAGTAGACATTTTCGCCACAGGAGAAAAAGTATCAATAAAATCCAAGCCAAAGACCTGAGTGAAACCCTTCGCCACCAAGCGAGCTTTAAGACGATCCACTTGACCATCAGGTCCAACCTTAACAGCATAAATCCATCGGCAACCAACCACAGATTTTCCAGAAGGAAGAGGTACCAGATCCCATGTGCCATTATGATGAAGAGCACTCATTTCATCAATCATAGCTTGTCTCCATCCCGAATGTGAAAGTGCATCACCTGTAGTCTTAGGGACAGATACAGAGGACAAAGAGGAAAGACAAGCAAAATATGATGGAGAAAGACGATGATAACTGAGATTGACTGCATACCTGGCCGGAGGGCGAGTATCACGAGTACCCTTACGAAGAGCAATGGGAAGGTCACTATCCGAAGGTGGGACCGAAGCCGTGGGAGGAGATGCAGTTGAATGTGAGTCCATGGATACATCTGACGAATTAGGCTCGATCTCATCAGCAGAAGAGGTGATAGAAGGAGAGTCAGAAACATGGATGGGTAAAGACGGAAGGTAAAGAAGGTCACTTGGGAAGGATGGCTGTACAGAATCAGTATCCATAGGAGTAGTAGAGGATCCAAAAAAGGGAACTGATTCAAAAAAGGAGACATCCGCCGAGATAAAGTATCGACGTAAAGTGGGAGAGTAGCAACGGTAACCCTTCTGAGACCGAGGATAACCCAGAAAAACACATTTATGAGACTTGGGAGCTAATTTATCCAAACCTAGACCAAGATGATGAACAAAACACGTAGAACCAAACACATGTGGAGTTAAAGGATATAAAGTTTGATGGGGAAATAAAATAGAGTGAGGTACCTTATGATTGAGAACAGATGATGGCATGCGATTAATGAGATAGCATGCAGTAAGTATAGCATCACCCCAGAATGTGTATGGAACATTACCATCAATTAACAAGGCACGAGTGGTTTCAACCAGATGGCGATTCTTGCGCTCGGCTACACCATTTTGTTGAGGTGTATAAGGGCAAGATGTTTGATGGAGAATGCCATGAGATGAAAAGAATTGTTGAAATTGATGAGATAAGTACTCACATGCATTATCACTACGAAAAGTACGAATAGGAATACCAAATTGAGTTTTGATTTCATTGTAAAATAACTGAAAAATAGAAAACAACTCAGACCGATTTTTCATTAAAAATAACCAAGTACACCTGGAATAATCATCAATAAAAGTAACAAAATACTTAAACCCTAAAGTAGAAGAATGACGACTTGGTCCCCAAATATCAGAGTGGACCACAGAAAAAGGAGAAACAGCTTGACGGCTAAGACGACTTGGGAACGTACTACGAGTATGTTTCCCATACTGACAAGACTCACAATTTAATTTAGAAAGAGACGATAAATGTGGAACCATCTTCTGAAGCTTTGTAAGACTAGGATGGCCCAGACGAGCATGTATAGTAAGAGGAGAGTCCACAGTGGAGCAGGCTGAATAAGATGGAAATAGTTGATAAAGACCTTGAGACTCACATCCTCTGATAATCTCCTTCCCCGAACTCCGATCCTGAAAGATGACAGAGGTTTTAGTAAAAGAAACAACACAGTCAATGGATTTTGTCAAACGACTAATAGAAAGTAAGTTAAAAGGAGAATCTGGAACATAGAGAACATGATCCAGAGATAAATTAGGTAAAAGAAGAACCGTGCCAATACCCCGTGATTGGACCAGAGACCCATTGGCCATAGTAATAGTGGGAAAAGAACCAGTAGTACAAAGGGAAGTGAATAAGGACTTATTACCAGAAATGTGATCAGAAGCCCCAGAATCAAGAGTCCAAGGGCCTATAGAGTGCAACTGAGAGATTCCAGCAAAAGAATTACCAGTGGGAGCAATAGATGTAGTAGGACCTGATGGTTGCTTCTCAGACTTATTACCAGCCGGAGACCCAGAAACATTGGAGACGGGAGAGTCCATAATCAAGAGTAGAGGAAATTTGGTCCTTCTATACTAATATTCTAAACTATCATTTACAACAAATTTGGTCCTTTTTTATTGCCAGGGACTAAAAAGAATTTCGTAGATATTGCCACGGACCTGGTGTTTACTCTATAAAAAACAGTTTTGAATATTGTTACTAGATTTAAGTTCCTCATAAAACAGTTTGGAATTTTCAAGTTCTTTGGTATGTTCATAAAATAGAAGGATTCATGTTACTTACTTGATTGAACTTTTTTGTCTCATTTCTGAAAGAAAATGTATGATACTATTATTGGTTGGAAAATTGGTATTTGCAGTGTGGCTTACTTATGGAGAATTTGATGCTTGGTTTTGAAGGTGCATTGTGAGACTGTAACTGAAGGAGTACAGACAATAGAGCCCTGGAAATTTACTATCTCATATGATAAGCTTGTAATTGCATTAGGATCACAGCCTTCCACTTTTGGAATTCAAGGAGTCACAGAACATGCCATTTTCCTTCGTGAAGTTCATCATGCACAGGAAATTCGTCGAAAGCTTCTCCTGAACTTGATGCTTTCAGATGTTCCAGGTTTGCTACAATAGTTTTAATAAGTTAGGCAAATGTTGAGTCGTGACAATTTTATTTATTTATTTTTGTGCATAATTTCTGTGTTTTATTCGGAAGTCAAGCATAGAGTAGTGGTAAAGTTATTCCTTTGTGACCAAAAGATCACAAGTTTGAATCCAGAAAACAGCCTGTTTGCAAATATGCAAAGATAAAGCTGCGTACAAAAATTGCCCTCAACCCTACCCTCGCTAATGAGGAGTGGTTTTATTTGGATGCAGGAATTACAGCAGAGGAAAAACAAAGGCTTTTACATTGTGTGGTTGTGGGGGGTGGTCCTACTGGAGTAGAATTCAGTGGTGAACTTAGTGATTTTATCATGAAAGATGTTAGTCAAAGATATGTCCATGTGAAGGATTACATCCATGTTACTTTGATTGAGGTATGTGACACAAACTTGTTGAAGCTAGTTTTGTTGCCAAAAATGTCATTTAAGGTAAATTATGTTGTTAAACAATTTGTTCATGTCTTATTAGGCAAATGAGATATTATCATCCTTTGATGACCGACTCAGGCGCTATGCTACCAACCAATTGAAAAAGGTAAGTATGATAGATGCATTTCCACATTTGGAATCTTTCATATACTACATGATATTCTTCATCATAATAGTACTTTCTGAAACTGGTTAACAAGCTAGTTGTTAAAGCTTAAAGACTTCTGTGTGGTAGTGTTATATTTTCCAATATTTTAGTTTCTCTCAGTCAGGAGTTCGTCTTGTACGTGGCACTGTGAAAGATGTCAAACCTCATAAGATTATACTTAATGATGGTACTGAAGTTCCATATGGGTTGTTGGTATGGTCTACTGGTGTTGGTCCATCACCTATTATTCAATCTTTGGATCTCCCTAAAGCTCCCGGTGGAAGGTTAGTCTCGTTACTCAACATTGTTAAATTCACTTCCCTTCTGATTTATGGATAGATTTAGAAATTTTTATCTGTCATATAAGAAAAGCAGGATCAGGTATATATAATGACTATAACTTTTCTTTAGTTATTCTCTCAAAGCAAATTCTGAAAGTTTTTTTCCTCACAGGATTGGGGTGGATGAATGGCTTCGTGTTCCTTCAGTACAAGATGTGTTCTCAATAGGTGACTGCAGTGGATTTGTTGAAAGTACTGGAAGACAAACACTTCCAGCATTGGCCCAAGTAAGTAATATTTGTTTCATTAGTGTAAAGAACCTTGGGATGTAAAGAACCCTGGGATACACCATCCCAAAAGCTAGCTCAAAGGGTGAAAGTGCCCAAGGCCTTATAAACTCCACATTAGTTGATCATACAACCAATGTGGGACTATATATCTCAACACGCCCCCTCACACAAGAGTCCATTGGGCTTAAAGAGTGGACAATGCAACAGGCCCAGCCTACATGTGTTAAGAAATTCCACAAGAGAAAGTGGGGACGGCGAGGCTCTGAACCATGTAAAGAACCTTGGGATAAAAGTTATGTCAGAGCCTCACCGTCCCCCACTTTAAAGTATATATAGTCCCACATTGGTTGTATGAGCAACTAATGTGGCCTTTATAAGGCTTTGGGCACTCCCACACTTTAAGCTAGCTTTTGGGGTGGTGTATCCCAGGTTCTTTACAATTAGTTTCTCCTACAAGTGGTAAAACTGCTTCTCTATGACTGAAAGTTCAAGGTTTGGAATCCGGGAAACAACCTTTTAATATGAAGGGTAAGATGTAAGACTGTGTATAAAGATTGCCCTCATCCCTACCCTCGTGAGTCGGAGTTTAATGGGAAGTGGTTTTTTAGTTTCTCCTACAAACCCCTTCATTCCTCAAATTCCTGCAATATGTAGTTTTGGATTTAGGCTAAGGTCTGGCACATTTCATATTGACTATGTTTCCTTTATTCTTATTGATAATAATAGTTCATTGGTGAAGTAGTGCTGCTTATTTCTTCTTTGCCAGAAATCTTGTTGTAGGCCATTTGATGCATTACCATTTGAATTCCACAGGTGGCAGAGAGGCAAGGTAAATACTTAGCAAGTCTATTAAACAAAATTGGCAAAGCAGGTGCAGGCCATGCAAACAGTGTAAAAGAAATAGAATTTGGGGATCCATTTGTTTACCAGCACCTTGGAAGCATGGCAACTATTGGAAGATACAAGGCTCTTGTTGACCTTAGACAAAGCAAGGTAATATTCATCATTCTTAAGCTAATGTTTGGGCTTTAAAAACTTAATAGTGTGATTGTTTCACTTACCAAGCTCTTAACAGGAAGCAAAAGGGTTAGCTCTGGCTGGATTTCTGAGTTTTTTTATTTGGCGCTTAGCATATATTACACGTGTCATCAGCTGGAGGAACAGATTCTATGTACTTGTCAACTGGATTACAACTCTTGTATTTGGCCGTGATATAAGCAGAATATGAAAAACTGAAGGTAACCACTTCAAGCATGATGAAGAGTTGTTCCTCAAAGAGCACCCTCTACAGTTTCATGCAATTTTATTGGGGATTAGAATTCTTGATAGTGTCTGTTAGAATAATATAAACCATTGAAAATGCCCTCACCCAACACAGGTTTTTCTAGTGGAATTAAATAAAAAACACAAAAAGGTAAACCAAAAATTGGGCCTGTG
>JAVKPL010006657.1:0-27332 GCA_032173675.1 Gastrolobium villosum
ATACATTGGTAGATCACACAGTCCCCACTAGACTTTCCTACTTGGATGAAAGTTGAGCTTAGTTTTTTTATAGAATAGTAGAGGGAGGATATTTTTATTATTAAAAATTTTTACTGCTAACTTACTACCTATCTAATCACCATTGAATCAAAGAGAGAGAATGTAAAAAATTTTTGAAAAAAGAAAAAATATTGATTCAAAGGTGATTAAATAGGTAATAAGTTGGTATTAGAAAATTTTGGTGGTAAAAATATCCCTCCTTAGAATAGTATACATCATTCTAATAATTTTCATAATTCTGTAAAGAACTATTAAATACTTTTTAAGTTATTTAAATTTTAAATATTTATTTTTCATTTAATATGTTATTATTTAAATAATTAAATATTTTAGGGTAATTTATTAAGAGATATAACATTAAATATTTTGACACCCAAAGAAACAGACAGCAAATGGATTATTAATAAAGTGCAGAAGAAAAATCTTTATCATTTAATCAATTTTTGCCAGCACACAATCACACAATACAATTTTTTTATTTATAGATAATTTTAAATTGACAAATATTTTTCGTTACTGAGCTTTTTTCTAGAAATTGTTTTGTGGGGCTAAATTTTGAAGTCTCCGCAAAGAGCCAAGGACAAAGCTACCCGGTATCTAGTGCTTGGATACCATTTTGTTTTCCATTATTAATTTTTTTTTTGGTGAAAGTTTTCCATTATTATTATTATTTTGGTGAAAAGTTTTCCATTATTTTAGATACAATGTGTAATGCAATTCTTCTTAAATAACTAAAAGGACTACATCAAAGACGTGTTAGTAAAAAATGGAATTATTTGATTACCAAAAAAAGAAAAGAAAAAAAGAAATGGAATTATTTGTAATTGAGTTATGCAATGCCCTTTTTAACTAGTATAGGAGAAATTGGATCGGCGATAGCATAAGGCATCATAGTGAAAGTGTGTGGGTACTCTAGGATTTCATTTATTTATTTGGCTTGTGCCGCTCAAGACTAAAGTAGAGTATTAAATGGGTACCAATAAATCCTAACCCTAGACTTCTTAGGTTATTTTCACACACTAAAACCCAAAGGTTTTTTCTTTCTTTCTTTGTGATAAAAGAGTAATACCCAACAATTTATCCACTTATATGATCTTTATAATACTTATAGTAATAAACAATTAATTCTCTTAAAGAATAACAAGCATGTATGGTTAATGGTTCCTGAATTAATGATCCATGTATCATTAAAATTCTCCATTAAACAAGCCTCAATCACAAGTAAATTACCCATACCTATGGGCATTTTTTCTTCTAATGCCCCTTTTGTTCACATTTGAAGCATGTGCCTTTCGACTTCTTCATTGTAGCTGGTTTAATAATTGGTATCCCTGCCTTCTTAATATTGTTTTTGTTACGTTTCCCCTTGGGTTTAATAAAACTCTTAGCAAAGTATGCACCGGCTTGCTTGACTAGAGACTGTTCAGCACTCTCAAACCCATGCATAAAATGAGTGAGGTCTATTTTCATTTTGAGCTACATTCAGGCAGTGATTGCGGGAGAAGGTAAACCTTTACCACCTAATCAAACTTGACCACATGATCATCCACTCAATTGAAATGTGCTACCATTGTTAAATAATGATCCCGAACACTTCTTCCAGCTATCACGTTTTTAATCACAAAACTCAATGCATTAGGTCTAGTAGAACTTAGAAAAAACTTATATCGCGAGGGAATTGTTATGGAAATTCTCTCGCTACTTTCATCCTCGCTACTGCTTTCCGTCACAAATTCCATCGCAAACGGTTTTGCGAGGGAATTTGCGATGGAAAGCATTAGCGAGGATGAAATTAGCGACGGAATCTTCATAGCAATTCCCTCGCTATACAGGTTTTTTCTAGTAGTGAAGTAGCAAACATTCCATCCACAGTCTCAAGCACCTGTACTCGGTTCTCAATCTTGCTTACATGCTCTTGTACATGATTGGCATGAATGGTAAGAATATAGAAGCAAACTACAATAATCACCTACTCCTTATTCATCTTCATTTCCTCATATGCATTTTTTGCAGGCTATGTTGGCTTGGGGGTGATTAGAACAAAGTTGAGTTCTTTATATTGCATAACAATATCTAAGCTTGTTTTCCATTGTTTGTAGTTGGAACCATCCATTGGTTTCTGATTCAAAATCGTTGCAAAAGGATTGAAAGAAGACAATTTCTGAAAAACATACAAGGCACACAATCACAAACAAGAAATATAATAAATCTATTGAACAAAAATAAATTCTCTTAACTAATATTGTTTATTTTTAACAACCTTTTAGTTTTCCCCACAAAGCTTATGTTCAATAGGCCATTTGTAATAAAATAAAATTGTCATTTAGGCCATTAATAGAATTATCAGAACCTCGATGAGAGGGTTGATGATTTTACCAAAGTTGAATGTAGAAATAATTGTTTAATTTCAAACATTATTCTTAGTAATTAAGCATTGACCACGTTTGGTCGTACAACACTTTATTAAAACTTTGAAACTCTAAAAAAATAAAAAATAAAAAAATAAAATTAGATCATGCTTATCTTGTGGAGCTTCACATGATCGTCTTATTAACAGACTCACAATGAAGACCACGGGTTTAAAATTAAGCAATTAATTTAAAATCTTCACCCATTCAATATTTTTAATAAAAAAATTTCAACTTCTAAGAATTGTGCATTTAGAGTAATATTTGTCTCTTTTTCAAAATCAACTAAGAAAATGGTAACCAGTGGAAATGCAGTGCTACACTTAATAAAAAATTTCAAAACATTAAGGTTTAATCTAAAATCTGGTCATGATTGGCAGCGTGTACTACATACGATCTTGATAAGTAGCATGTACGATATATGACCATGATAGGCAACATGTGTCTACATATATATGACCATTTTAGTGGAACCACAACTTACTCATAAAAAATATAAAAAATTTCTCTTAAGAAATTTTCTCGAATACTTGTTTGGATTTGAATTATAAAAAATATTTATTTCAATTATTAATCTAGATTTTGAAATCATAATAATTATTAATTGTTTTCAAAAATAACCCAATAATCACCATAATAACTATCATACTAGTCGGTAAAGCATAATAGTTATACACATATGTAATCATCAAGTTATGCATCAACATGATACCACTTATTCTATATGACATGTTATCACATAAAACATTCTATCAAACCATATAATTCATTCATTCATAAAAGTAATAAAATAAATTTTATTTGATGGATTTGAACTAGTCAAGAAGTAGAAATAGAGGTTCGATTTCCCGAACAGGTGAAATATGTTGATCTGGCGATGTCTAAGGAGGTAGTGATATGGACCAAAGCTATTGAGAGTCACCGTACTGGCCTTATGCTAGCTAAGGGTGAAAATTGGGGAGGTGTGTTGGGCTCAATTATTGCTATGGCGGGAGTTTGGTATAGTAACAACAAGCTTAGACGATTGAGAAAATGATCATTTGGTGAGGTTAAGCCTTATTTATAAGATGGGGGAGATTCCTTCTCAACATGGGAAATGTGATGTCATAATTGTTTCAACGTTATGGGCCTTATGTAAGACTGTGTGGCCCTTGACATGTGCAAAGGACATGCATGCGTGGAAAATGCGAGGAAACTCATGTATTGGGGACTCATACGCTCTACGTGTTAGGTGACTGAGGCTTTGCTAAACAACCATCTGAGCTAACTGGGCAGGGCCATTCGGCCTGTCTAGAACAATTTCCTATAGAAAGATAAAAATTACAAGCCAATATTTTATGACCATAAAATCTTTAAACTTATCCATCTATTTTTCTATTTCTTTTGGGTCCATAAGGTTCTAGTTGAAGCTCTTTTGGTAATTATAGGCTTAAAGGCCAAAAATACCCAAGCCTGGTAAGAAACCCTAACCCCTTACTTGGTAACCCCAACTATCATATGAGTTGCCTTACCTCAGGACCTCTGATCAACATGTTGATTCCGCCACAGAAAGAGGGTCACACCGCAACTAGGGGTGAAAGTGGGCTGGGTTGGGCCAAGCTTTGCCACGAAAAGCCCAAGCCTACGCCAAAAATTTTCAATTTGGCCTGGCCCAAGCCTGTTACGAGTCTAACTGTTGGCCTGGTTTGGCCCGTTTATAAAAGACAAAATGGCCTGGCTTAGCCCATTAGCCTGTTAATTTTTAACTTTCAAACAGAACCATGAATCAACTTTAAAAAATGCTCAAATTATGTTGCTAAACCAAAAATCATAATTTCAACGCTCAAATAGAATCATGAATTACAACAAAACTCATACAATCTGCATTTAAGTCACTTTCAAAAGCAAAATGTTCAAAGTAAATAACATATATTTCATCAGATCCAAAAAATAAATCTATACTATGTAAATTAAAATAATTAAATGAATCCACAAACACATCTTGATGCTTGTAGTAAGTATAATCTCTCACAAAAACCTTTTAATATATTCATATATACAATCTAACATGTTGTTATGTTGGTTCCATTTACATAAGAAATAAAGTCAGATTTCTATTAAAATATAATCAAATATTATTAAGTTATAAATAATTGCAATTGATTAAATTCATATATTTTGTTTTTTCTTCAAGGCATATTTATTATATTTTATTTTATTTAAAATAAATAGTACAATATAGGTCAGCATGTAGGCTTATAGGCCAAACCTTGTGAAAGTAGGCCTATGGCCTTTTTATTAAACAAGCTTCTTCAAGGCCCAAGTCCGGCCTATTTTACAAAATATACTAGGTCAAATCTGGCCTGACGTAGGCCGAGCCGTAGGCCCTGTAGGCCGGCCCGACCCAGTTTCACCCCTAATCGCCACTATAACAACCCTTTGAAGGTGTATGAGGTCCACTTGCAGCCGCTTGTCATATTGCCTGGAGGCGTGTTTAGAGGTGCATGTTATGCTTGTTCTAGTGGTTTTCATGCTCATTATTCTCATCTTTCCATGACCTTTCACGTCGTAGTGTTGATTTCTCCAATCAGTTAACGATCAATCACAAACAAGTTCCAACAACTTCGGGTTTTGTTCCTTTTGCTTTCTTTTCGGTCTTTTTTTCATTACAATTTTGTAATAAAACAAAAAAGAAACAAAAAATGAAATAAAATCAAGGAGGAAACTTAATCGTAAAGGATTAGGCCCCTTATTATGATCACAAAAAAAAATTACTAACAAATCTTTATCATGGATTAAAGTCAAAAATTGAATCAAGACACCATTTTTTACGAAAAGAATCATATAAGAAAAAATACAGACCACGTGATCAAACAAGTATAGAATCCTAGGTGTCATATCTCCTGAAGTAAACTAATTATATGAATAAAAACTAACGAACTAGATTCACCCCTAAACCTATAATCCGGTTGTAATACCAATCGTAGGAGAAATTGGATTGAAAGAAGTGTAAGGGATTATTTCAGCTTGGAATGCTAACGAATCATCATGATTTTGCTATCACACAAAAGAGTACACCTCTTGTAGCGCAGACGCACGAAATATCCTTTGTTTGGTGTTGCAATTCCTTATATCTACTTCTACTTGTAGAGAATGACCATTGTAGAATCCCCTCATAAAGACAACTACCTGATGGAAGAATCTTCCAGACTATTCTCAAGCAAAGGAAGGGGAAGAATGGACGAGTGTGTGGACACTCAAGGTTTCTGATTAGACTTGTGCGGCTCAAGTGGAATATTTATATGGATACCAAAAAAACCTTGATCCTAGGCTTCTTGGGTCGTTCTCATGCACAATAGCTTAAAGGGCTTTTAGGTAAAAGAGCAAAACCCATCAATTAATTCTCTTTTATCTTTATAATTTCTTAAAATAAAATAAGAAATTATAAAGTATTTAATATCATTTTCTTCAAATAGTTAAGACTAATAAAATATTTACGGGTAGAATATAAAATTATTCATTGAAATTGAATACTATAATATCATATTGACAAGCTCTCTATTTTTTTTTTTAAGGGTAAATACATTTTTTGGTCCTCAGCAAATTTCACATTTCACGATACCCGCTTTAGATCCTAGAAAATAAAAAAGACTATTCGTGGTCCCTAAGAAATCAAAATGGACCCATTTATTTGAAATCTTGGTCCCTCACAAATTCGAAAAAGACCCATATTAGTCTTTCAAAAGGACTAAAATGGGACCGTTTTAAATTTATTATGAACCACGAATAGCCTTTTTATTTGCTAGGGACTAAAGCGGGTATCGTGAAATTTGCTGAGGACCGAAAATTGTATTTACTCTTTTTTTAAACACGTCAAAATGTAAATATTAAATAAAGAGGAAAGATCCGTTTACATTTTTTTTTTTTACAAATTACACTAAGTATGACCGATCATACACTCTTGATGATTGAAGTATTCATACTTGAGGTAGTTTGTAAGAGTTCATGAACAAAAGAATAAAATTAGTTCAACATAGTACGAATATAAAAAAATGTTAGTCCTTTTCCTTAAAAGATTATTTGCTTGTCAAGTAGTAATATTTTTCATGCTATAGATGAATATACAAAAAAGAAAAAGAAAAAAGGATAGCATAAATACTTTGCCACCCGAATTTGTAAGAACTACTAGTTTTGATTTCTGAAAAGTGTAGTGCTTTGCTACCTTTGGTTTCATCATCTTCCCCTGTTTTCTTTCGCTTACCAATCACAGAGACAAAAATGGAAGCAGCATGGGCCACAAGTGCAGCCATAATTATCACAGTGACAGTTGCTGTGATATGGGCATGGAGGATGCTGAACTGGTTGTGGCTGAGGCCAAAGAGGCTAGAGAGGCTGCTAAGAGAACAAGGCCTTAAAGGAAATCCGTACAGGGTTTTGGTTGGGGACTTAAAGGATATGGCGAAGGTGCAAAAGGAAGCAAGGTCCAAGCCCATGAATCTCTCTGATGATATAGTGCCCTATGTGTACTCCCATGTCCAACAAAGTGTCAACAAATATGGTATGACTGTGCTTACCACTCTTCTTATTTGCAACTCTTTCTTTATACAGTTTTTGATATTGTATAATTCATCTATTTTCCTTTTTATTTACACTTGTTGACTTAATGACTTTCATAATCCTTGTTCCTACACTTTTTTTTAAAACATGTTCCTGTGCTATACTCGGGATGTATCTGTGCCCCCTCCCCCCTCCCCCAGTTATTTTCCTCTAAATAGTGACTCTCTTTTGCAGTATCTTATTCAGTGTGTTAGTATGTTTGTTTAGTTTATGCATATGTGAATATATGATCAAAAATTTTACAAAATCAATGAGGAATCCTATATATGGTGTGAAGCTATACTCACATCCATTTACCTATTTCATTATTATCGTAGTTAATTATATAAATTTAAAGAGGGCAAGTCTCGAGTAGTGATAAAAGCTGTTTCTTTGTAACCGAAAGTCACGGTTCAAATCCGAGAAATAGCCTTTATGTACATATGTACAGGTAAAGTTGTGTATAAATATTGCCCTCACCCCTACCCCACTGATCGAGATTTAAAAAGAGTAGCTTTCTATAGTTTATTTATAGAAATTTAGATAGATATAAGAATGACAGTAGAATAAATGACAATAGACTACTACTTTGACCCAATTGTAGCCCATCATAAATTATAGAATGAACCAATCCCCATACCATACGGTTGTCCATTCATAGAGTAAAGTTGCTCAATTGTTACAGTATTGGCATCACATATAGGACAGACACCATCAGGGTATAACTTCCTCTTGGATACTGGTTCCTGTTGTACCATTCCAGCAGGCTTTCCTCATGTTTGGACAGCAAGGAATCCTTATATTGTGTATGTCATAATAGCCTATCATCTGCTTTTGCTGTACTAATTACGTTGGCAAGAATGGCATCTGTACTTGGTCTATCAAACATAGATATAAATAATTTACCATCCCCAGTCTTCATGATGGGATTGGTGATTTTGCTTGCTGGTTGATTCTCAACATTTTGAGGAACTTACAACACTGCAACCTTTCTCACCCATTTGTTTATCTGAAATTACTTTCCTTCTCCTTCCAATATGCCACTTACAGTGCTTCTTTATGAAATCATTTCTGTGAACTCTTTAGTATCGGTATCCAAAGGTTCCCAGGGTTTTGAACAATCCTCCATGCCTGATTTCCGAAGAGAGCTAGATAGAAATCCCTATAGCTCAAGCCTCCTTTCCTTTTATACTAAGCAATGGCCCTCCAATTTGTAGAATGTGTAGCTCTTTTCTAACCCCTCTCCTCCATAAAAAAGAAGCTACTTGAGAACAGTTTTCTAAAAAAGTTTTAAAATGACATTGCATAGGAGGGAATTTCCTGAATTGGATTTTGAAGGCAGAGGCAAAAGCTGGAAACTTTGTTGAGATATATAAAATCATTAATGTAGCCTCACCAGGCCTGTGCATTGTCCACCCTTCAAGCCCAATGGGCTCTCGTGTGAGAGGGGGCGTGTTGAAATATATAAAATCATTAATGTAGCCTCACCCAACCGCTTAAGCTTTTGGGTTGAATTGGTTCTTTACACTTTTCCCTCTTTTTTACAAGACTTTTTCGTCCTAATAATTTTTCTTTCTTTGTTTATCTTTAGTTGAGACTTCTAATAAAGTTGCTCATGGTATGCAGGCAAGAATTCTATTATTTGGTTTGGACCAATACCAAGGGTGACCCTCACAGATCCTGAGCTAATAAAAGATGTATTCAACAAGATATATGATTTCCCAAAGCCTGCTGTCAATCCGCTTGTCAAGTTACTAGCTACTGGTCTTGCAAGCCATGAGGGAGAAAAGTGGAGCAAGCACAGGAGGATAATCAACCCTGCATTCAATTTAGAAAAAGTGAAGGTGAGTTTCTGTAGTTTTTTAGTAGAGAAGAACTTAAGAAGTGAAGAATGTTTCTGTAATTCTATAAGAATAATGAAAAGCTAAAGAATGGGAAGTCGAGTATGAAACTGGATCAGATAGTTTTTTTCTAATTTTCTGCAACATTACATTATTTATAACATGAAATAAACTACTTACTTGATGTAACTACACGCTGAACATGAGAGAAAAAAACTACCCACTAAAAGAAACTACCCATTACACTATGAAAATAAGGAAATAACTTCCTACACACAACACATCTACACTAACAGCTCCCAAGCATGTGTATTCTGGCACTCCTCATTGCCTTAGGAGCTACAAACACCTAGTGTATTTCTCAAAGCTTCAAATCTGTTGGCCGGCAATGGTTTGGTAAAGATATCTTCAGCCTGATCTTCTATTTTACCGTAGACGGCCTGATTAAATTTTAATACTATCCAGCGTTTGGTATGATATTGTATAAGATAATATCCTCCAATATTTTAAAAATTAATATATTAAAAAAATTATTTTAATAAATAAATATTGAAATGATATATTAGTTCTTGGGAATTGTATTTGTAAGCAATATTAATTCATCAATCCTATATCAGGCTTAATCCACCACTCCTAGGCCGGAGTAAGTTATACATCATTTTGATGTATAAAGGGGTCATGCTGTATAAGCTTATACTATACGATGGTCACACCAAACAGGCCCTAACTCCATCCTTTTATATGTCCCTGAAGAAAAATAGTTTTACATTAAAATGCTTTATTTTTCCGAAACATAGTTTTGTGTGAGATAGCAATAGAGAGCTTGATTGTCAACATAAATCTCGGTTCTTTCCTTTTGCTTCAAGTTGAGATCAATTAGAATTCTCCTTAGCCACATGGCTTGATTCAGAAGAGCTGTTGTTGCAATAAATTATGCTTAAGTGGTAGATTGAGGTACAATTTCATGCTTTTTTGAGCTCCATGAGAAAAAACCAGAACCCAAAGTGAAACAATAGCCTGAAGTACTCCTCATGTCATCCATAAAACCTCCTCAATCACTGTCTGAGAAGCCAACCAACTTGAATTCTTTGCTTATTATGAATCTAATACCAAAGTTGCAATTTCCTTTGACATATCTAATCACTCTCATCGCAGTTTTGGCATGTAAATCACTAGGACAATGCACAAATCGAGATAAAACACTGACAACATTCAAGATATTAGGTCGAGTTGTTGTTAGATACATTAAGAAGCCGATTAGGCTTCTCAAATATGTCTGATCAATCTTATTTGTCCCTTCATCTTTGCATAATTTTTCCTTTAGATTCATACTTATTTCTTTGCAGCCTTCAAGTTTGAACTTTTCAATGTCTGCTTAGCATACTTCTTCTCGCATATGAAGATTTCATTTTCTCCTTGTTTAATTTCCATTCCAAGAAAAAAAGTCGTCAAGCCAAGGTTCGTCATTTCAAAGACCTCCATCATCTCTTGCTTGAATTTCTCCACAAGATTGGTGTTGTTTCCTATTACAAGCATGTAAAGAACCAATTCAACCCAAAAGCTTAAGCTTTTAAGTAAAGATCCATCAATGATTTATATACTTCTCTAACAAAGCAGATCACAAACATACAAAGAAATTATGAGAATATTAGCCCAATTTTGTTTTACATATAAAGTTGACCTAGATACACTTTTGACAAATCTTAGATTCAGAAAGTTGTGTTTTCATCAATTTTGCTGTACTAGGCCCTTGGAGCTTGTTTCTAGCCATATAAAGCCTTTTTTAAGGGATATACTTTTTCTTCTTCTCCATCTTTCACAAAACCTTCAAGTTGCTCAACATAAATCTTCTCTTCTAGAAATCCATTTAAGAATATTGATTTCTGATAGGATTTAACTCTCCTATATGAAGAATAGAGAGAATTTGTATATATATGAAAATAGAAAATTGGATTAACAATGTTGAGATATATAAACTCCACATTAGTTGCATATACACCACCCCAAAAGCTAGCTCAAAGGGTGGGAGTGTCCAAGGTCTTATAAACAACATATTAGTTGCACATACAACCAATGTGGACTATATATCTCAACACGCCCCCTCACACGAGAGCCCATTGGGCTTGAAGAGTGGATAATGCAACAGGCCCAGCCTACCTGTGCTAAGAAATTCCACAAGAGAAAGTGGGGGATGGCGAGACTCTGATACCATGTAAAGAACCTTGGGATACACCACCCCAAACGCTAGCTCAAAGGGTGGGAGTACCCAAGACCTTATAAACTCCACATTGGTTGCACATACAACCAATGTGGGACTATATATCTTAACACGCCCCCTCACACGAGAGCCCATTGGGCTTGAAGAGTGGATAATGCAACAGGCCCAGCCTACCTGCGCTAAGAAATTCCACAAGAGAAAGTGGGGGACGGCGAGACTCTGATACCACGTAAAGAACTTTGGGATACACCACCCCAAAAGCTAGCTCAAAGGGTGGGAGTGCTCAAGGTCTTATAAACTTCACATTAGTTGCACATACAACCAATGTGGGACTATATATCTCAACAAACACAGTATATTGTTGAATTAAAGATATGAGCAACAATGCTCCCTACTTTGGAGTGACACTCCTCAGCCCCTCTCTACCCTGTAGAAAGAAAAGTGTAAAATTCTGCCTAATTCCCTTGAAGGAAAAATTCCTTGCTATAAAGCAACAAACAAATTCCCCACTCACTCTCTCTCCGGAACGCACCCACTCAAAACAAACTTCTGCCACGTCAATCACTCTTTCTTTTTGTTTCTCCTTTGATAAATCAGAATCGTGCCAGACCAATTCTTACCTTTGTGCTTGGGCTTGGACTCATCAGATTGCTTGGTCTCATTGGGTGAAACTTGGGTCTCATTCCTATCAATACCCGCATCTATTGAATCTTCCTTGTCCTCAAGGCGAAAATCTGGAAATTGACCTCTGATATCATTTTCCTTCTCCCAAGTAGGTTCCTCCGCAGGTTTGCATTTCCACAAAATGAGCAATTCATTACAAGTCTTTCAATCCTCCATAAAACTGCGGGCAGCCAAAACATATTCAGGTTCGTGAGAGCTGGAATCATCAACTGTCAGACCAGTGGGGAGGTTGCTTTCTGCAGTGATATTTCTAATAGCTTTGTGCAACTATGAGATGTGAAAAACAGGATGAATCCGAGAGGACTCGGGAAGTTGTAGTTTGTATGCCACATTACCGACTCTCTCCACAATTTGAAATGGGCCATAAAACCGGGCAAAAAGCTTTGGATTAATGCGTCATGATACAGAAACTTGGCGGTGAGGTTGCAACTTGACATAAACCCAGTCTCCTACATTAAAAATCAGATCCCTCCTATAAGTATCAGCCTAGTGCTTCATAGAATTTTGAGCACGTAATAAATGATGTTTAAGCTGACGTAAAGCCTCGTCCCTATCATGCAGGACTCTAGCCACTGCATCAACCTGAGTCTCCCCTGCTAGATAATAAACAATATGAGGAGGAGGCCTTCCATATACAACAGCGAAAGGAGTGGTATTGGAGGAGCTATGGAAGGAGGTATTATACCAAAACTCTGCCCAAGATACCCATAATGACCATTTCCTAGGTTGCTCAGAAGCAAAACAACGGAGATAAGTCTCCAGACAATGGTTAATAACCTCATTTTGTCCGTCTATCTATGGGTGATATGAAGTACTCATGCGCAGTTTGGTGCCTTGCAAACGGAATAGTTCCTTCCAAAAATTGCTGAAAAATAAAAGATCTTGATCACTCACTATGGAGCGAGGCATCCCATGTAAACGAATTACCTCCTTAGCAAACAGTTCAACAACATGTTTAGCAGTAAAAGGGTGTTTGAGGAGAATAAAATGAGAACATTTGGATAATCTATCGACTAACACCAAAATAACTTCAAACCCTTGGGACTTTGGTAAGCCTGTAATAAAATCCATGGAGACTTCTTCCCAAATAAGTTGAGGAATAGGAAGGGGCTGCAATAACCCAACAGGAGCTAAGGTTTGATATTTATGATGCTGACAAATATCACAAGATTTGACAAACTGCATAACATGTTTATGCATTCCTCTCCAATATACACCAGCAACCAACCTATTAAATGTTTTTACAAAGCCTGAATGTCCACGAATAGGGGAAGCATGGAAATCTCTTAATAAATTTGGAAGCAGAGAAGACTTTGAAGAAAGAACGAGTCGTCCTTTATACTCAGTTTGACCATTTTGTCCAGACTCACATAAGGAAAGTATATGCTGCAGCTCTGTGTCAGTGATATATTCTTTCCTTAACTACGCTTAAATCCAGCCAGTATGGTGTTGACACTATATGAGATAACTCTACCGATTCCCTGATACGAGATAAAGCATCCGTAGCTTTATTTTCTGGAGCTGGTTTATATATCACCTCAAATTGATATCCCATTAGCTTGGATAGCCAACAATGCTAGTCTGAGGTAGTGATACGCTGAGACAACAGATGCTTGAGGCTTTTGTGGTCCGTATAAATAGAAAATGATCTCCCTAGTAAGTTAGGTCTCTAGTGTTGGATGGCTAAGGCAAGGGCCATGATATCCATCTCATAAACAGATTTGGCTAATCTACGAGGAGCCAGAGCTTTGCTTAAATAGGCTATAGGTTGCTTGTCTTGCATGAGTACAACACCTATACATGTTCTTGAAGCGTCACACTCAATTACAAATTCCTTAGAAAAATTGGGCAAGGCAAGGACTGGAGCTGTAGTTAACAACACCTTTAGCTTTACAAAGGCTACATTGGCTGACTCACACCACATGAAAGCATCTTTTTTGGTCAGTGCAGTAAGTGGCTGTGCAATCTTTTCGTAATCCTTAATGAATCGGCGGTAATACCCTGTAAGGCCAAGGAATCCTCGGACCCCTTTTAGTATTGACGGGTTGTGGCCAATCTAGGACTGCTTGGACTTTATTTGTATCCAATCTAGGCCAAGGAATCCTCACGAACTCTGATTTGGTGGAAACCTGATTTGAGATCGCGTTTAGAGAAATACTGGGCTCCATGAAATTCATGTAGTAATTCATTAATAGTAGGGATTGGATACTTATCTGGGACAGTAGCCTTATTCAGGGCCCGGTAGTCCACACACATGCGCCATGATCCATCCTTCTTCTTGACTAGAATAACAGGGCTAGAAAATGGGTTGATGCTATGTTTGATTTCCCCAGCTTGTAAGAGTTCCTTCACTTGTCGTTCGATCTCATCTTTATGATGGTGAGCATATATGTAGGGACGCACACATACTGGACCTGTCCCTGGAATCAAGATGATTGTGTGGTCATACTTACGATGGGAGGAAGACCTCAAGGTTTGTTAAACACAGAGTGGAATTGTTTAAACAACATTGTGAGCTCTGTTTGTTGTTCCTGTGTCAGGTTCTTCCCCACGAGATCAGTTTAAAGCCCTCTTCTTCCTTCGCGACAATTTCGACTACGCGTAATAACCCTTGTAAGGCTACAGGTTGGTTTCCTTCGCGAACTTGATACCCTCATGACTTCGCCACTTCACCTTGGTGTGAAAATTGCATAGTTTTGGTTTTCCAATTCCGAGAAACCTCACCAAGAGTTTCTAACCATTCCACCCCTGGAATCAAATCGATTCCCCCTAAATCCAAAAGATAAGCTCCAACCATCAATCGATGCTTGCCAATCTGGATATTCAGCTTTGTACATCGTTCATGGGAGGACTTTCTACTTTCGTCTCCGAGAGTAACGCCAAATTGCTTGGTGTCGTTAACAGCGAGATTGAGGGATGAAGTTGTGGCTAGCCCCACTATCTATCAAAATCAAAATTGGAAACCCTTATAACTCACCCTCAACTTTCATCGTTTTGGAGTGTACCATCTCTGTTGTTGCACCATTGTAATCCACTCTTTTGCACACCAATTCCTAGTCATTAGTATCCTTCGTCTCTTCCACTGCAATTAAGGCTTCCACTTTTTCGGCATAGCATGTTCAACACGTTCCTAATACAACTGAAGATTTGACTCCCTAAGAACCTTGAACCAATGCCAGGAGGAACCCTCCATACAAATTCGGGCGTACTGGATTCGCATTGCTACTGGAGTACCCTGAACCGCAAAATATGCTTCCGCCCGAGCCACCCATCCGACTGGGTCAGTGCTGGAAAACACAGGCAGCTCAATCCTCTTCGCTGTGATGCGATAATCTTCGGAATTGATGTCTTCCCCCATCGTCTTCTTCAACGTTTATGAAACCTTGCCGATGGGTATCACCTTTCCTATCGAAGCCTCGCTTCCACCCCATCCTACTGTGTTGGTGGACGTCGCAGAAACTTGATGGCAATATTGGAATCCTTCTCGTACCTCCGTGTGAAGAGCTGATAAGCTCTTGGTGATCTCCGCTACGCTAGTAATAAGGGACCCTAACTTGGTGGAATGATCCGAAAGCTGAGATGAATGAGTTTTAGATATCACATCGTTCGAACGAAGAAGCGTTTCCTGAGATTTCAAGGTCGTCTCAACAGCAGCCATTCTTGCTTTGAGTATTCTCTGGGACGACATTCTGGTAAGCATACATAGTGATAATTCTTCCTCAAGCAACTCTCAATGAAAGCACCAATTTGATAGAATTTAACTCTCCTAATTGAAGAATAGGGGGAATTTATATATAAATATATGTATATATATATAGATATATATATATATATATATATATATATAGGGAACGGATCCACTTACCACCAAAAAAGTTCACATTTATTAATTCCTAATAAATTATAACCGTTAGATTGACGGAAATCAACGGTGATTAAATTGGTTGTAAGAGTTGTAAAAATTTTTGGTGGTAAGTGGATCCTCCCCTATATATATATGTGTGTGAAAATAGAAAATTGGATCAACACAGTATATTGCTGAATTAAAGATATAAGCAACAATGCTCCCTGCTTTGGAGTGACACTCCTCAGCCCCTCTCTATCCTGTAGAAAGAAAAGTGTAAAATTCTGCCTAATCCCCTTGAAGGCAAAACACCTTGCTATAAAGCAACAAACAAATTCCCCACTCACTCTCTCTCCGGATCGCACCCACTCAAAACAAGCTTCTTCCATGTCATTCACTCTTCCTTTTTGTTTCTCCTTTGATAAACCAGAATTGGGCCAGACCAATTCTTAGCTTTGTGCTTGGGCTTGGACTCGTCAGATTGCTTGGTCTCATTGGGTGAAACTTGGGTCTCATTCCTATCAATTTCACATCTAGTTGATATACCTTCCATTTCTTTTAGGCAACTATAGCAAGTATCAGACTTATGGTATCTAAGAGAGCAACTGGTGCAAATGTATCTCATTAATCCACTCCAAAAATTTGAGCATACCCTTTCACCACACGTCTTGCTTTAAACCTGTTGACAGAGCCATTTATATTTAACTTGGTGTGATACACCCAATTTAGTCCAATCACTTTTCTATCTTAAGGCCTTTCAATCATAATCTATGTATTATTTTTCTCTATCATTGACAGCTCCTTCATTGCAGCTATCCAATTTTGATTCTTCATTGCTTCCATATAACCTGCAGGTTCACAAATAGCTATGTTGCACCTCTGGTATACATAAGAAAGTGTTTACCTCTTATTGGAACAATATCTATCATATCACTTTGCCAATCTCCAATGCCTTGTTCCTCCATGTTTGAAATGTGAGCCTTGAGTTTTGGTTCTTTTATGGTTGTGTCCTTCTTTTCTTTATTCCAATTCCATTCTTCTTCTTCCACAAAATGTACATCTCTGCTCATAACAATTTTTCTAGTTTGCAGCCGAAACACTTTATAAGCCTTTGAGACTAGACTATAACTGAAGACTCCTAGTGTTTCTCTTTTGTCCAACTTGTCTCTTTTAATCTGTGGAACATGAGTGAAGCATAGACATCCAAATATTTTAAGGAAACTTAAAGATGGTTTATAACCACACAATGCCTCAAAAAAGGGTGTTTTATCTTTCACTGCATTGTTGGAAGTCAATTCTTCCAAAAGATAGCAGTACTAGCTACTTCTGGCCAAAATTGCTTGGGAAAATTCTTTTCATGTAGCATGCATCTGGTCATCTACAAAATAAATCTATTCTACCTCTCACTTATCCTATTTTGCTATGGAGTCACTTATTCTATTTTGCATTGTAGTATATGGAGTAGTTAATTGATGTTGAGTGTCAGATCTAAGAGCTTGAATTTCACAGCCATTTTCGTTCTCAAATCTAGCTTTGATGTTTCGAAATACTTTATCCACATTTGACTTATGCTTTAAAAAGAAAATACATCACATGAGGCTAAGATCATCAATAAATAAGGCATAATAAAGGCTACCTTTCAAGGAAGGTGTTCTTTGTGGCCTTGCAATGTCTGTATGAATCAGTTGCAGCTTCTTTGATGCTCTCCATATTGCCTTTGGAAAGGATCTTCTACCTTGTTTTCCAAGTTGACATGCTTGATAACTTCAAATATGATCATCTAGTTCTGGAATATTATCCGTGATCGATTTTAACTTCATTTGCAACAGCCCCTTAACATGATAATGCCCAAACTTTTTATGCCAAAGTTATGTGACATTTTCTTTGACAGAAAAAGCAAGGTTCTCCTTTTCCTATGGATTTAAGGAAAAGCTTTTTCCCTTTTTTTTTAATTTGAATATATCTTGACCAATTGCATCTTTAATCAAGAAGAACTTTTTCTCAAACACAACTTTATAGCCCATTTCAACTAGTTGTCTAATACTTAACAAATTTTAAAGCACAAGAGGAGGAACCTCCTCCTTGATTCTCCTTTTTTCTGGTTGCTTCAAGGTACTTTGCTGGTAGAGCACCTTAAATTTCACTTTCTTGCCTCATGGCTCTTCATTGCTCTTATGCTTGCAAGGCATTCAACAATTCTGCTTATAAAATTTGTGACATATCCTTTGAGTTCTCTAGAGAAGCAATTGTAGCTTCAAATTTTCAGGAATTGTTAAAGAATCTTTTCAACAATCCTTGATTCTGGAAAGGTGGATCAGAGTAATCTGATTCAGCTAGCAGTATTAAACATTCGATCAGTATATTCTTTGACGGATTCACAATTCTTTATCCTTTGCATCTCAAAGTCCCATATAAAATTCAGAACTTGCATCCCTCGAATTTGTTCGCTACCTTCATATTATGTTTTGAGATAATCCCAAATCTCATTTTCCGACTTCAGGGCCATAATGCAAGCGAAGATGGTGGGCAAGACTTTAGCATACTAGCAAGCTTTTGCCTTGGACTTCTTCGTCTTCCTCTCCTTCTGCACTTGTATTTGAGCCATGGTAGGATTTGCTGGAAGTGCCGGATTTCATAATCCTCTTCCACTGCTTCCTAGAGATCCAATGCCTCCAAATACGTCTCCATGCGTACTTTCCAAATAGGATAATTTTTCCCGTCGAACACACACAGAGTAATCGATATGAGGTGTGGTTTGGTTTCCATGGCACATCAAGGTTCCACACAGGTCCCTTAAGAATAGTTGTGATACCAATTGTAGTTTTTTAGTAGAAAAGAAGTGAAGAATGCTTCTTCCAATCTACAAGGAAGATGAAAAGCTAAAAAATGGGAAGTCAAGTACGAACTGGATCAGATAGATTTTACTATTTTTCTTCAACATTTCATTATTTATAACATGAAATAAAATGCCTACTTGAATTAAAAACCTACTAAACATGAGGAAAAAAACTACCCACTACTGAACATGAAAAGAAACTACCCATTACACAATGAAAATAGGGAAATAACTTCCTACACACAACACATCTACACTGACAGTTCCTAAGCACGTATTCTGCCAATTTCCATTTACTAGATATAGATCTTGTATCGACTTTTGTTCCTTTTGAAAACATGTCCGAAACACACCGGGAAAATTACTATTCTCGGAAATGTGTTCTCCTAAGAAAAATATTTGGTATGTCATAGCATTTGCTAGTTTAGCCACCAACATATACTTTTGCAAACATCTGCATGTTTATGGCTTAGTTTGACATTGAATGTTAACTCCTTGTTATTTCTTTATTACACCACAGATTATGTTACCAATATTTTTCAAAAGCTGTAATGATTTGATTAGCAAATGGGAGGGAATGTTATCGCTAGATGGATCGTGTGAAATGGATGTATGGCCTTTACTTCAGAATTTGACGAGTGATGCTATTGCCAGAACAGCATTTGGAAGTAGTTATGAAGAGGGAAGAAGAATATTTGAACTTCAAAAAGAGCAAGCTGCACTTATAATGAAAGTTGTAATGAAAGCTTTCATTCCTGGATGGAGGTAAGGCTAATCTGTGTATCTGAGATCTCCATGACTAAAGCAACATCAAGCTTATTAAATGATTTTTATTTGACTGAACTAAACCAACCATATGTTGAGATATATAGTCCCACGTTGGTTGGATAAACAACTAATGTGGAGTTTATAAGGTCTTGGGCACTCCCACCCTTTGAGTTAGCAGCGATTTTTCCAAATAATATTTATCATTAAGAATCAAAGAAATTGTTTTTTAGAACGAGCAATTTATCAATTATTGTGATAATATTTATCATTAAGAATCAAAGAAATTGTTTTTTACAACGAGCAATTTATCAATTATTGTGATAGGAAAAAATTTCGTTCAGATAAGTTGCATTTATCATAAAGAATAACAATCTATGTTTTATATAGAATGTCCCCTTATTTACCAAATATTATCAAGGGAAGATGAGATGCAGTATCTGAATTGGAACTTGCAATAGTAAAACAGTAGCATATGGAAAACCAAACTATGTTTACTGTTGACAGAACAACCACTAGAAAGCTAGTTGATATTGGAAGAGCATCCCCTTCGTATCATGATAATTACAGGACCGATTATGTTTATTTGTAGGTATCTACCTACTACTGCCCATCGGAGGGTGAAGCAAATTCACAGAGATATAAAAGCTTCACTTACGAGTATGATTAACAAGAGAGAGAAAGCAATAAAAGCTGATGAGGCCTCTAAGAATGACTTATTAGGAATACTTCTGGAGTCAAATCATATGGAAATTGAAGAACAAGGAAACAATAAGAATGTTGGAATGAATATTGAAGATGTAATAGAGGAATGCAAGCTATTCTACTTTGCAGGGCAGGAAACCACTGCAGCTTTGCTTGTTTGGACAATGGTGCTATTGAGTAGGTACCCTGATTGGCAAGCACGTGCAAGGGATGAAGTCTTACAAGTTTTTAGCAGCAACAAACCAGATTTTGATGGGCTGAGTCACCTTAAGATTGTAAGTATTGTATTATTTTTTATTTTGATACTGATATTGTGTCCTTGATTATTCTTACCATTAGCATTAATATTTTTGTAACAGGTCACCATGATTTTGTATGAGGTTCTTAGGTTATACCCACCAGTATTTGCTATTCCTCGAACTGTTCACAAAGATACGAAACTTGGAAACCTGACATTACCTGCTGGAGTGCAAGTTTCCTTACCAATAGTTTTGGTTCACCATGACTGTGAACTGTGGGGTGATGATGCTAATGAGTTCAATCCTGAGAGATTTTCTGAAGGAGTTTTAAAGGCAACAAATGGAAGAGTTTCATTTATTCCATTTGGATGGGGTCCTAGAACATGCATTGGGCAAAACTTTTCCATTTTGCAAGCAAAGATGGCTTTGTCATTGATTTTACAACATTTCTCATTTGAACTTTCTCCTGCATATGCTCATGCTCCAGTTACAGCATTTAGTCTTCAGCCACGATATGGTGCTCATATCATTCTACGTAAAGTGAAGATATAAAAATGATAATAAGTTCTTAGTGTATGATTTTCATTACACAGCACTGCTGGAAATCTTATGGTGTAATAATACAAACCTCTGTTAGATACTATCAGTTGTGATTTCTCATTTGAATCCCTTATTATGTGTTTGGATTACAATTTATAAATATGATTTTGTTTTAAGTTTGCAATAATTTATATTGTTTAAATTGTATTGCTGCAAATCATTTTTGAATGTGTTTATCATTAAAAATGTGATTACACTTGGTATACATGAAATACTCTTAAAGTTTCTCCTTGTCTTTCGGTTTCCAGATTCCATTTGCCGAAACAAAATCCCAAACCTGGCTTTGACTTCCCTGCACCCTAAATAAATGGGTGCACCTAACCCCCAAGTTAGCAGCTGAGCTCTCAAGGAATTGCTTGGTGCAGGGATCAAACCCTTCCTCAAACAGTTTCTTGGAAAATCTTTGGGGGGCCCCAAGATAAGCCAAAAAATCTTCGGCTGGGGATTAGTCTCATCCTTTCTCCGGTTGCGAAGCATAGTGCACCCACTGTCACAATGAGGGACTAGCTCAAACGGGTCGTACCTCGAGGGCATGGTGCCCAAGTGCACCCACTGTCACAATGAGGGACTAGCTCAAACGGGTCGTACCTCGAGGGCATGGTGCCCAAGGAAGGTTGATTGGGGATACCTCCTGGCAATCCAAAAATAAATGGGTGCACCTATGTTCAATATAATCTGAGCAGTTGATGATGAATACTTCTAAATGGTAGTAAATGGCAACCAACAACTTTTTATATGAAAATTATTATTTACAGTTTCGGTGCATCAAAAAAGGAAAATTAGAATATATGGAGTGCTACAAACCCCCTCTTCATATACGAGAAGTTCTTGTTGCATTTTACCATGTGCAAAGCCCAATCGAGGTCATCCTATACTCTCTCAAAATTTTGGCGAAGGAAGGAAGAGGCCCACAAAGATTACTTAATCAAGATCAAAAGATAATCGTTGTTTATCAAAGACCTAGATCTTAAGGTAGCTCTTAATTAGATTCTGGGAAATGGATTCTGTAATTCCATTTTCAGGAAATAGATTCAAGTTGGAAGATTTGTCTTTCAAATTTACACTAAGAAAAGTAGAAAACTCATTTAAGTAGATTTGTCTTTAGGCATAACAAAAAGTAACCAGGTTTACAATAATTAAATAGCTATATAAAAATAAAAGAAAAAATGAAAGCTATCAGGTTCTTATAATAGGAAAAATCAAAAGTAAATAAAAAGTTAATAGCATGTGTAGTTTACGTGGGCCTTTTGAAGACTACATGTAATATAATATGGGATAGGATATTGTGACAACTAAGTAAAGTTACAAACAATATTACTATCAATCAATCTCACCGTTAGATTGAGATTTTGATCTGACGGTCCAGATTTGATCCTTATATAGTCCCTCTCTCTTCCCTTCTTCTCTTCCTTTCTCTCTCTCACTGTACTTTCTGATGATGAGATTGTTGATAGTAACATTAGTTGTAACTTTACTTGGTTGTCACAATATCCTATCCCAATATATTATACACAAAACAAAATGGTTAAATACCCAATAAAGATTTTTGAATATATAATAACCCTCACTAATAATTGTGGGTTTAATATTGAAGAATAATTAGAAGTAAAAGAAATA
Organism: Gastrolobium villosum; assembly: GCA_032173675.1. Lineage (NCBI taxonomy): Eukaryota > Viridiplantae > Streptophyta > Magnoliopsida > Fabales > Fabaceae > Gastrolobium > Gastrolobium villosum. The sequence goes on from JAVKPL010006657.1 coordinate 22,393, forward strand.
AAGTCACCTTTGGTGAAAAAGGAGTTTAAATGACAGTTAAGGGATAAAAATGCGGGTAAACAATGTTATCCGAAAAGTGAAAGTAAAGTTAAAAATATGACTAGAAAAATATTCTAGTCCACTGGGTAAAGTTTGGTAATGAATGGAGGTGTGTAGATAGATAAGCTATTTCCCAGTTAAAGTAACTTGGCCTATTTAATTTTTTGGACACCGTAGCACCACCCTTATTTCTCCTTCCATTCCCGTGAGTGCCATGTGCCTTTCTTCTCCATGGAAGCTTAGGGTTTCTTTTCTTTTTCCTCTCATTCCCACTCATTTTGCCACTATAATAGCCCAAAATAATTAATTAGCAAAATACATGTGATTAGATAATTAAGCATGTATTAGTGAGTAAAAATAAGTAAATTCCCTTATAAAATTAATTAGGGTCACTTTTGAGGTAAAAAGTGTACTCTGTGAAAATTAAGGGGTATAAATGGGTGTAGACAAAAGTACCCAAAATATAAAAATGGAACTATAAATATTCCTAGAAAAATATTCCAGACTGTTGGGTAAAGTTTGGTAATTAATGGAATTGAATAGATAGATGAACCGATACCCACTTAACCGGTTTTAAGTGGCAAGCCACTTAGGGCACCCTTATTTCCCCACCCTTGTGCGCAGAAAGAAAAGAAAAAGAAGAAAGAAGAAAGAAGAAAAGAAGAGAAGAGAGAAAGGAGAAGAAGAGAAGAGAAAAGAAAGGGGAAAAACCCTAGAGTGTGCTACCATTGATGGTTTTGAGTGATTCAAGAGCCTAAACCACTTCAAATCTTCCCCTCTTTCACAATCCTAGCTTGGGTCTTGGTGGGGAGTTGTGTGGGTGGAGATTTTTCTTCCCAAAGTTTTGACCCTTTGGAGAAGTTGTGAGATTTGAGAGCTTCTACCTCCATGGAAGCTTGAGGAACCCTCACCCCTTGATTGTGCAACACTTTGTGGTAAGATTTCATCCTTTGAACTCTATTTTCATGAGAAATGCATGATTTAGGTTTTGGATGAATAGTGTTTTGGGGTTTATGGTTATGTGAGTAAATGGGCTATGTTCTAGGAAGATTGAGGCCTAGAGTATGTTGAGAAAAATGCTAGGAATGACATTTAATCGGTGAAAATAAGTTTATATAGTCATATGATTTTGTTTGGAAAATTACAAAATTATGCATTTGACTATGGTTTGGCTTGTTGGTGTAATCAATGGTTTGGTTTGGGTTGATTGTTGATATTGTCCATGTGATGCTTAGGATTGAGGCATTTGGACCAACCGTAAATAACAACCGTTGGAGCAAGCTATGGAGCTCGGTTAGCTCCTTGAAGTTAATGTTGTGTTGTGAAGAACAAAGGTTTAGTTGGAAGCTTTGAGGTAAGCCTTCGGACCTTGGGTGTAATTCCCTTTATTGTTCCACCAAGCCCTGAACGGGTAATGGTGTGTTGTTGTATATAAATGCAATGAAATAGTGTAATGCTTTGTTATACGTATTTGCATGCTTTGGTGTGGCATAGGATGGTGTTTCCCTATGTTGGTATGTTGCATGACGATGCGTAAATCATACTTGGTAGTTTAGCTGGCCAGTAGGACTATTTGCATCTGAGTATCCTTAGGACAGCTCGAGAGCTCGAGGGATTTCTCCTGGAGATGTTTTGTACACTTGCATGAATATGTATTTGCTGCATTATTATTGTCATTGCTATTACACTGTTATTGAACTATGGGGTGGAGAGATGCTCCAAGGACCCCTGGTTTACTGGATATATTCGTATATCTCACCCCGTGTGGTTGGGGACCCCCTTTCAGGAAAGGATGTTGCAGGAGCCTCTGATGGCAAGTGGCCATATTTGAAGTGATTGGGCATATGAAGATATCGTGTCATTTGATTAAGCATGCTATTTTGTAGTTCACATGTGTAGGATTGCTAAATGAGAATCAATTGTCATATGCATGCTGTATTTATTTGGGTGGACTTAGCCTATGCTCATGCTTTTGGTATCTCTTTTGTTGATGGGAGCCAAGGAGTGATCATAGTGTTTTGTAGCTAAGTCCCATGATTTGTAATTGAAACTTGTAAACATGCTATGTTGTAATTATTGGGTATTTGCATATATGATGAAATGATATGTATGCTTCCCTTGTGTATGAGTATCTAGAGAGACTAGAATTCATGTATTGAAAGGATTATATGATGTAAATTAGGTGAAAGAAGACCTTTAGGTTGGAAAACCAATTCAAAACAAAGATACCCTATCTTGTTGTCCAATTTTCGTATCCTATACGATAGATTTGGATCCTTGTGTCTTGATGGAAGTTGTAGATATGTTTCTTAGCTTTCCATAGAGACCAAGATTGTGTAATTTGGATAAGTATAACTCAAGTTATGGTTAAAACACCACAGGTAGGTCAAACTGCCCTGTTTTGGGTGCTTGCTCCAGACTGTCCACGCTTAGAGCGTAGGATCCACGCTTGAAGCGTAGACCCACTGTCCCATTAATCTCCTCTACGCTTGAAGCGTAGAGTTCTACGCTTGAAGCGTAGAGAATCTGACGTTTCAGCACCTGTCGCTTAGAAACCTCATAACTTGGGCTACGGTGCTCCGATTTGAGCGCGGTTTGAACCCACGCGTAAATAATGAAAAATCCTATAAGATAATGGACAAATGGAGACTGTAATAAATGAAATGAAAGTATGGTATTAAGCTTTAATTATGTCATTCCGCAATGTATTATGGTTATGGTCACGCAATTGGGTAATTTTAATTCGGCCTGCTTTAAAAGAAAAATTTAACCGGATTTAATTGCACCAATGTGATTGTAACTGCGCTTAATATCATAAGTCAATGTTAACAAACCGGTTCTAGAACGGGGTGTTACATTTTATGGTATCAGAGCAGTTTTGTAGGGAAACTTGTGGACTATTGTAAATTGTGTTTGTTGTTTAATGCTTTGTAGTTGTTTTGGTACTCTTGATGATTATTGCATTTGTGATCACTTAGTGTGAGCCTGATCAACTCATTTCTGGGTGTAACTTGTGTAGTGTCATGACGAGGAACCGGAATAACGCCGAAGCATCGAATGCAAACGCTCAGCCAGATCCTGTTTTGGCTGCTTTGGTTAGGCCACGAGGTGGTCGTGGGGCAACGGTTGGGCAGCCGGATCCTATGGTTGAAACCCTGGCAGCTGTGCACAGGGAGTTGGAAGTTAGTCGCCGTGCTAACGAGAACTTGCTTAAAACAAATGAGGATACGCGGAATGCTATGACCGCAATGATGAATGAGCTGAGGGCGATGAGGGGTGCTAGACCCGAGAACCGGCAACCCTCTCCTCCTCCTCACACTGCCACGCCTACTCCACCTGCTCAAAATGAAGAAGATGGAGCGGGTAATAATGAGGGTGAAGCGAGTCACCACTCAGGTAGTCATAGCCATCACACTGAGGTGAGTCAACCGCATGCAGAACAGGTTGATGAGCACGAAGCCGAAGAAAGAAGATTAATGGCTTTCAGAAAACATAAACCTCCTTCTTTTAAAGGAGAATATGACCCTATGGTGGCAGCAAAATGGCTCCAAGCTATGGAGAAGATTTTCAGGGTTATGAGGTGCCCTGATGCATTGAAATTGGTCTACTCCGTTTATATGTTGGAAGAGGAAGCGGAGGATTGGTGGACAAATACTGTGCAGCCTTTAGAAGCTGAAGGCCGGGAAATTACCTGGCGATTGTTTGAGACGCTGTTCTTGGACAACTATTTTCCTAGGGAGGCTAGGGAAAGGAAGCAGAATGAGTACAACGATTTGAAGCAAGGGTCAATGTCTATTGATCAATATTTTGCCAAGTTCAATGAATTGGTGAAATATGCTAATTATGGGAGAGCCTTACCCTCTTCAGCTGAGATGACCTCCAAGTTTCAGTGGGGTCTGAATGAGAAGATGTCTCGAAAGATGTCAAACTGTGACATCCGAGAGTTCAGCCGGTTTGTGAACCAGTGCCGGAAGGTAGAAGAGGTATATGGTGTGTCCAGTACCAAGAAGCCTTCTGAGGCCCAAGCACCTAATGCCAATAAAGCAACGGGCTCTGGTTATTGGAAGAATAAAAAGATGAAAGATAAGAAGCTGAGTGTGAACAACCCAGCAAATGTATTCAAGAAGCCGGGGACTCAGAAGAATTTTGTCGATAGAGAGGACCTCCTCCTAAGTGTAAAGGATGTGGGAGGGAGCATAGAGGCCAGTGTGCCACCGGTGAAATTATATGTTATAAATGTGGAAGGCCCGGCCATTACTCGAGACAATGTCCTCAGACTGAAGTGAGGACTATGGCAGTTCAAGCTGCGGCTGTTCCTGTTTCTGTTGTTCCTCCCATGATCGAGGCACAGACGGTTGGTAGAGTATACACCATGGACCGTCAGCAATCAGAAAAGGCTCCAAATCTTGTGAAAGGTATAATTTATATTGATAATATGGATATTGAAGTTTTGTTTGACTCGGGAGCTACACACTCCTGTATGTCTGATTTTATGGCCGTTGGGCTAAACTTGCAAATGTACGACATTTCTCCTCCGATGAAAGTGGTGACTGCTACTGGAGAGAAGTGTTACACATCAGTGTTATGCAAGGATGTGGAATTTAAATATGAAGGCCAAGATTATGTGCTGGATTTTATTTGTTTGCCGATGATCAGTCTTCAAGTTATCTTGGGAATGGATTGGTTATCAAAGAACTGTGCTATGATAGACTGTTGTGGAAAAAGAATTGTGCTCTCTGCTGATGATTCTACTACTAGTTCTTCCCCATATCTATCTGTGCTGCAGGTTAGAAAGGCTTTGAGGGCCGGGGCATTGGGATATGTCTTTGTGGGGGGTTTAGTGGGTGGAAGTCATGAGGAGATTGACAATATTCCCGTGGTGAAGGAGTTTGTGGATGTGT
>JAVKPL010006658.1:0-27276 GCA_032173675.1 Gastrolobium villosum
AAAAACGGTTGAATAAAATAAATGCAAAAGAAATTGATTTTGTGAAGTTTTTCAACGGAAAACGGATTCCGTCGAGAATGGATGAATAAAATAAATGCAAAAGAAATTGATTTTATGAAGTTTTTCGACGCAAAATGTATTCCGTCGAATAATTTTGACGGAAAATGAATTCCGTCGAAAATGGATGAATAAAATAAATGCAAAAGAAATTGATTTTATCAAGTTTTTCGACGAAAAATGTATTCCGTCGAAAACGGATTAATAAAATAAATGTAAAAGAAATTGATTTTGTGAAGATTTTTAACGGAAAATGAATTCCGTCGAAAATGAAGTTTTTCGACGGAAAATGGATTCCGTAGAAGATTTTTGATGGAAAATGGTTTCCGTGGAAGATTTTTGATGTAAAATGAATTCCTTCGAAAACGGATGAATAAAATAAATGCAAAAGAAATTGATTTTGTGAAGTTTTTCGACGGAAAATGGATTCCGTCGAAGATTTTTGACGGAAAATGAATTCCGTCGAAAATGGATGAATAAAATAAATGCATAAGAAATTGATTTGATGAAGTTTTTCGATGAAAAATGGATTCCGTCGAACATTTTTGACGAAAAATGTATTCCGTCGAAAACGGATGAATAAAATAAATGCAAAAGAAATTGATTTTGTGAAGTTTTTCGACGGTAAACAAATTCCGTCGAAAACGGATGAATAAAATAAATGGAAAAGAAATTGTTTTTGTGAAGATTTTTGACGAAAAATGGATTCCGTCGAAGATTTTTGACGGAAAATGAAATCCATCGAAAAAGGATGAATAAAATAAATGCAAAAGAAATTGATTTTGTGAAGTTTTTCGACGGAAAATGGATTCGGTCGAAGATTTTTGACGGAAAATGTATTCCGTCGAAAACGGATGAATAAAATAAATGCAAAAGAAATTGATTTTGTGATGTTTTTCGACGGAAAAAGAATTGCGTCGAAAACGGATTAATAAAATAAATGCAAAAGAAATTGATTTTTTGAAGTTTTTCGACGGAAAATGAATTTCGTAGAAGATTTTTGATGGAAAATGGATTCCGTCGAAGATTTTTGACAAAAAATGAATTCCGTCGAAAACGGATGAATAAAATAAATGCAAAAGAAATTGATTTTGTGAAGTTTTTCGACGGAAAATAGATTCCGTCGAAGATTTTTGACGGAAAACGAATTCCGTCGAAGATTTTTGACGGAAAATGAATTCCGTCGAAAATGGATGAATAAAATAAAAGCAAAAGAAATTGATTTTATGAAGTGTTTCGACGAAAAAAGGATTCCGTCGAAGATTTTTGACGAAAAATGTATTCCGTCGAAAACGGATGAATAAAATAAATGCAAAAGAAATTGATTTTGTGAAGTTTTTCGACGGAAAACAAATTCCGTCGAAAACGGATGAATAAAATAAATGCAAAAGAAATTTATTTTGTGAAGTTTTTCGACGGAAAATGGATTCCGTAGAAGATTTTTGACGGAAAATGGATTCCGTCGAAAACGGATGAATAAAATAAATGCAAAAGAAATTGATTTTGTGAAGCTTTTCGACGGAAAATGGATTTCGTCGAAGATTTTTGACTGAAAATGTATTCCGTCAAAAACGGTTGAATAAAATAAATGCAAAAGAAATTGATTTTGTGAAGTTTTTCGACGGAAAACGGATTCCGTCGAGAATGGATGAATAAAATAAATGCAAAAGAAATTGATTTTATGAAGTTTTTCGACGCAAAATGTATTCCGTCGAATAATTTTGACGGAAAATGAATTCCGTCGAAAATGGATGAATAAAATAAATGCAAAAGAAATTGATTTTATCAAGTTTTTCGACGGAAAAATGTATTCCGTCGAAAACGGATTAATAAAATAAATGTAAAAGAAATTGATTTTGTGAAGATTTTTAACGGAAAATGAATTCCGTCGAAAATGAAGTTTTTCGACGGAAAATGGATTCCGAGATTTTTGATGGAAAATGGTTTCCGTGGAAGATTATTGATGGAAAATGAATTCCTTCGAAAACGGATGAACAAAATAAATGCAAAAGAAATTGATTTTTTGAAGTTTTTCGACGGAAAATGGATTCCGTCGAAGATTTTTGACAGAAAATGAATTCCATCGAAAACGGATGAATAAAATAAATGCAAAAGAAATTGATTTTGTGAAGCTTTTCGACGGAAAATGGATTTCGTCGAAGATTTTTGACTGAAAATGTATTCCGTCAAAAACGGTTGAATAAAATAAATGCAAAAGAAATTGATTTTGTGAAGTTTTTCGACGGAAAACGGATTCCGTCGAGAATGGATGAATAAAATAAATGCAAAAGAAATTGATTTTATGAAGTTTTTCGACGCAAAATGTATTCCGTCGAATAATTTTGACGGAAAATGAATTCCGTCGAAAATGGATGAATAAAATAAATGCAAAAGAAATTGATTTTATCAAGTTTTTCGACGAAAAATGTATTCCGTCGAAAACGGATTAATAAAATAAATGTAAAAGAAATTGATTTTGTGAAGATTTTTAACGGAAAATGAATTCCGTCGAAAATGAAGTTTTTCGACGGAAAATGGATTCCGTAGAAGATTTTTGATGGAAAATGGTTTCCGTGGAAGATTTTTGATGTAAAATGAATTCCTTCGAAAACGGATGAATAAAATAAATGCAAAAGAAATTGATTTTGTGAAGTTTTTCGACGGAAAATGGATTCCGTCGAAGATTTTTGACGGAAAATGAATTCCGTCGAAAATGGATGAATAAAATAAATGCATAAGAAATTGATTTGATGAAGTTTTTCGATGAAAAATGTATTCCGTCGAAAACGGATGAATAAAATAAATGCAAAAGAAATTGATTTTGTGAAGTTTTTCGACGGAAAACAAATTCCGTCGAAAACGGATGAATAAAATAAATGGAAAAGAAATTGTTTTTGTGAAGATTTTTGACGAAAAATGGATTCCGTCGAAGATTTTTGACGGAAAATGAATTCCATCGAAAACGGATGAATAAAATAAATGCAAAAGAAATTGATTTTGTGAAGCTTTTCGACGGAAAATGGATTTCTCGAAGATTTTTTACTGAAAATGTATTCCGTCAAAAACGGTTGAATAAAATAAATGCAAAAGAAATTGATTTTGTGAAGTTTTTCGACGGAAAACGGATTCCGTCGAGAATGGATGAATAAAATAAATGCAAAAGAAATTGATTTTATGAAGTTTTTCGACGCAAAATGTATTCCGTCGAATAATTTTGACGGAAAATGAATTCCGTCGAAAATGGATGAATAAAATAAATGCAAAAGAAATTGATTTTATCAAGTTTTTCGACGAAAAATGTATTCCGTCGAAAACGGATTAATAAAATAAATGTAAAAGAAATTGATTTTGTGAAGATTTTTAACGGAAAATGAATTCCGTCGAAAATGAAGTTTTTCGACGGAAAATGGATTCCGTAGAAGATTTTTGATGGAAAATGGTTTCCGTGGAAGATTTTTGATGTAAAATGAATTCCTTCGAAAACGGATGAATAAAATAAATGCAAAAGAAATTGATTTTGTGAAGTTTTTCGACGGAAAATGGATTCCGTCGAAGATTTTTGACGGAAAATGAATTCCGTCGAAAATGGATGAATAAAATAAATGCATAAGAAATTGATTTGATGAAGTTTTTCGATGAAAAATGTATTCCGTCGAAAACGGATGAATAAAATAAATGCAAAAGAAATTGATTTTGTGAAGTTTTTCGACGGAAAACAAATTCCGTCGAAAACGGATGAATAAAATAAATGCAAAAGAAATTGTTTTTGTGAAGATTTTTGACGAAAAATGGATTCCGTCGAAGATTTTTGACGGAAAATGAAATCCATCGAAAAAGGATGAATAAAATAAATGCAAAAGAAATTGATTTTGTGAAGCTTTTCGACGGAAAATGGATTTCGTCGAAGATTTTTGACTGAAAATGTATTCCGTCAAAAACGGTTGAATAAAATAAATGCAAAAGAAATTGATTTTGTGAAGTTTTTCGACGGAAAACGGATTCCGTCGAGAATGGATGAATAAAATAAATGCAAAAGAAATTGATTTTATGAAGTTTTTCGACGCAAAATGTATTCCGTCGAATAATTTTGACGGAAAATGAATTCCGTCGAAAATGGATGAATAAAATAAATGCAAAAGAAATTGATTTTATCAAGTTTTTCGACGAAAAATGTATTCCGTCGAAAACGGATTAATAAAATAAATGTAAAAGAAATTGATTTTGTGAAGATTTTTAACGGAAAATGAATTCCGTCGAAAATGAATTCCGTCGAAAATGAAGTTTTTCGACGGAAAATGGATTCCGTAGAAGATTTTTGATGGAAAATGGTTTCCGTGGAAGATTTTTGATGTAAAATGAATTCCTTCGAAAACGGATGAATAAAATAAATGCAAAAGAAATTGATTTTGTGAAGTTTTTCGACGGAATCCATTTTCCGTCGAAGATTTTTGACGGAAAATGAATTCCGTCGAAAATGGATGAATAAAATAAATGCATAAGAAATTGATTTGATGAAGTTTTTCGATGAAAAATGGATTCCGTCGAACATTTTTGACGAAAAATGTATTCCGTCGAAAACGGATGAATAAAATAAATGCAAAAGAAATTGATTTTGTGAAGTTTTTCGACGGAAAACAAATTCCGTCGAAAACGGATGAATAAAATAAATGGAAAAGAAATTGTTTTTGTGAAGATTTTTGACGAAAAATGGATTCCGTCGAAGATTTTTGACGGAAAATGAAATCCATCGAAAAAGGATGAATAAAATAAATGCAAAAGAAATTGATTTTGTGAAGTTTTTCGACGGAAAATGGATTCGGTCGAAGATTTTTGACGGAAAATGTATTCCGTCGAAAACGGATGAATAAAATAAATGCAAAAGAAATTGATTTTGTGATGTTTTTCGACGGAAAAAGAATTGCGTCGAAAACGGATTAATAAAATAAATGCAAAAGAAATTGATTTTTTGAAGTTTTTCGACGGAAAATGAATTTCGTAGAAGATTTTTGATGGAAAATGGATTCCGTCGAAGATTTTTGACAAAAAATGAATTCCGTCGAAAACGGATGAATAAAATAAATGCAAAAGAAATTGATTTTGTGAAGTTTTTCGACGGAAAATAGATTCCGTCGAAGATTTTTGACGGAAAACGAATTCCGTCGAAGATTTTTGACGAAAAATGAATTCCGTCGAAAATGGATGAATAAAATAAATGCAAAAGAAATTGATTTTATGAAGTGTTTCGACGAAAAAAGGATTCCGTCGAAGATTTTTGACGAAAAATGTATTCCGTCGAAAACGGATGAATAAAATAAATGCAAAAGAAATTGATTTTGTGAAGTTTTTCGACGGAAAACAAATTCCGTCGAAAACGGATGAATAAAATAAATGCAAAAGAAATTGATTTTGTGAAGTTTTTCGACGGAAAATGGATTCCGTAGAAGATTTTTGACGGAAAATGGATTCCGTCGAAAACGGATGAATAAAATAAATGCAAAAGAAATTGAGATTTTTGACGGAAAATGGATTCTGTCGAAAACGGATGAATAAAATAAATGCAAAAGAAATTGATTTTGTGAAGTTTTTCGACGGAAAATGGATTCCGTAGAAGATTTTTGACGAAAAATGGATTCCGTCGAAAACGGATGAATAAAATAAATGCAAAAGAAATTGATTTTGTGAAGTTTTTCGACGGAAAATAAATGTATCAAAAACGGTTGAATAAAATAAATGCAAAAGAAATTGATTTTGTGAAGTTTTTCGACGGAAAACGGATTCCGTCGAGAATGGATGAATAAAATAAATGCAAAAGAAATTGATTTTATGAAGTTTTTCGACGCAAAATGTATTCCGTCGAATAATTTTGACGGAAAATGAATTCCGTCGAAAATGGATGAATAAAATAAATGCAAAAGAAATTGATTTTATCAAGTTTTTCGACGAAAAATGTATTCCGTCGAAAACGGATTAATAAAATAAATGTAAAAGAAATTGATTTTGTGAAGATTTTTAACGGAAAATGAATTCCGTCGAAAATGAAGTTTTTCGACGGAAAATGGATTCCGTAGAAGATTTTTGATGGAAAATGGTTTCCGTGGAAGATTTTTGATGTAAAATGAATTCCTTCGAAAACGGATGAATAAAATAAATGCAAAAGAAATTGATTTTGTGAAGTTTTTCGACGGAAAATGGATTCCGTCGAAGATTTTTGACGGAAAATGAATTCCGTCGAAAATGGATGAATAAAATAAATGCATAAGAAATTGATTTGATGAAGTTTTTCGATGAAAAATGGATTCCGTCGAACATTTTTGACGAAAAATGTATTCCGTCGAAAACGGATGAATAAAATAAATGCAAAAGAAATTGATTTTGTGAAGTTTTTCGACGGTAAACAAATTCCGTCGAAAACGGATGAATGAATAAAATAAATGGAAAAGAAATTGTTTTTGTGAAGATTTTTGACGAAAAATGGATTCCGTCGAAGATTTTTGACGGAAAATGAAATCCATCGAAAAAGGATGAATAAAATAAATGCAAAAGAAATTGATTTTGTGAAGTTTTTCGACGGAAAATGGATTCGGTCGAAGATTTTTGACGGAAAATGTATTCCGTCGAAAACGGATGAATAAAATAAATGCAAAAGAAATTGATTTTGTGAAGTTTTTCGACGGAAAAAGAATTCCGTCGAAAACGGATGAATAAAATAAATGCAAAAGAAATTGATTTTGTGAAGTTTTTCGAAAGAAATTGATTTTTGATGGAAAATGGATTCCGTCGAAGATTTTTTGAATTCCGTCGAAAACGGATGAATAAAATAAATGCAAAAGAAATTGATTTTGTGAAGTTTTTCGACGGAAAATGGATTCCGTGAAGATTTTTGACGGAAAATGAATAAAATTGCAAAAGAAATTGAAGATTTTTGACGGAAAATGAATTCCGTCGAAAACGGATGAATAAAATAAATGCAAAAGAAATTGATTTTGTGAAGTTTTTCGACGGAAATTGGATTCCGTCGAAGATTTTTGACGGATGAATTCCGTCGAAAACGGATGAATAAAATAAATGCAAAAGAATGCAAAAGAAATTGAATGTTTTTCGACGGAAAAAGAATTGCGTCGAAAACGGATTAATAAAATAAATGCAAAAGAAATTGATTTTTTGAAGTTTTTCGACGGAAAATGAATTTCGTAGAAGATTTTTGATGGAAAATGGATTCCGTCGAAGATTTTTGACAAAAAATGAATTCCGTCGAAAACGGATGAATAAAATAAATGCAAAAGAAATTGATTTTGTGAAGTTTTTCGACGGAAAATAGATTCCGTCGAAGATTTTTGACGGAAAACGAATTCCGTCGAAGATTTTTGACGGAAAATGAATTCCGTCGAAAATGGATGAATAAAATAAATGCAAAAGAAATTGATTTTATGAAGTGTTTCGACGAAAAAAGGATTCCGTCGAAGATTTTTGACGAAAAATGTATTCCGTCGAAAACGGATGAATAAAATAAATGCAAAAGAAATTGATTTTGTGAAGTTTTTCGACGGAAAACAAATTCCGTCGAAAACGGATGAATAAAATAAATGCAAAAGAAATTTATTTTGTGAAGTTTTTCGACGGAAAATGGATTCCGTAGAAGATTTTTGACGGAAAATGGATTCCGTCGAAAACGGATGAATAAAATAAATGCAAAAGAAATTGATTTTGTGAAGCTTTTCGACGGAAAATGGATTTCGTCGAAGATTTTTGACTGAAAATGTATTCCGTCAAAAACGGTTGAATAAAATAAATGCAAAAGAAATTGATTTTGTGAAGTTTTTCGACGGAAAACGGATTCCGTCGAGAATGGATGAATAAAATAAATGCAAAAGAAATTGATTTTATGAAGTTTTTCGACGCAAAATGTATTCCGTCGAATAATTTTGACGGAAAATGAATTCCGTCGAAAATGGATGAATAAAATAAATGCAAAAGAAATTGATTTTATCAAGTTTTTCGACGAAAAATGTATTCCGTCGAAAACGGATTAATAAAATAAATGTAAAAGAAATTGATTTTGTGAAGATTTTTAACGGAAAATGAATTCCGTCGAAAATGAAGTTTTTCGACGGAAAATGGATTCCGTAGAAGATTTTTGATGGAAAATGGTTTCCGTGGAAGATTTTTGATGTAAAATGAATTCCTTCGAAAACGGATGAATAAAATAAATGCAAAAGAAATTGATTTTGTGAAGTTTTTCGACGGAAAATGGATTCCGTCGAAGATTTTTGACGGAAAATGAATTCCGTCGAAAATGGATGAATAAAATAAATGCATAAGAAATTGATTTGATGAAGTTTTTCGATGAAAAATGGATTCCGTCGAACATTTTTGACGAAAAATGTATTCCGTCGAAAACGGATGAATAAAATAAATGCAAAAGAAATTGATTTTGTGAAGTTTTTCGACGGTAAACAAATTCCGTCGAAAACGGATGAATAAAATAAATGGAAAAGAAATTGTTTTTGTGAAGATTTTTGACGAAAAATGGATTCCGTCGAAGATTTTTGACGGAAAATGAAATCCATCGAAAAAGGATGAATAAAATAAATGCAAAAGAAATTGATTTTGTGAAGTTTTTCGACGGAAAATGGATTCGGTCGAAGATTTTTGACGGAAAATGTATTCCGTCGAAAACGGATGAATAAAATAAATGCAAAAGAAATTGATTTTGTGATGTTTTTCGACGGAAAAAGAATTGCGTCGAAAACGGATTAATAAAATAAATGCAAAAGAAATTGATTTTTTGAAGTTTTTCGACGGAAAATGAATTTCGTAGAAGATTTTTGATGGAAAATGGATTCCGTCGAAGATTTTTGACAAAAAATGAATTCCGTCGAAAACGGATGAATAAAATAAATGCAAAAGAAATTGATTTTGTGAAGTTTTTCGACGGAAAATAGATTCCGTCGAAGATTTTTGACGGAAAACGAATTCCGTCGAAGATTTTTGACGAAAAATGAATTCCGTCGAAAATGGATGAATAAAATAAATGCAAAAGAAATTGATTTTATGAAGTGTTTCGACGAAAAAAGGATTCCGTCGAAGATTTTTGACGAAAAATGTATTCCGTCGAAAACGGATGAATAAAATAAATGCAAAAGAAATTGATTTTGTGAAGTTTTTCGACGGAAAACAAATTCCGTCGAAAACGGATGAATAAAATAAATGCAAAAGAAATTTATTTTGTGAAGTTTTTCGACGGAAAATGGATTCCGTAGAAGATTTTTGACGGAAAATGGATTCCGTCGAAAACGGATGAATAAAATAAATGCAAAAGAAATTGATTTTGTGAAGCTTTTCGACGGAAAATGGATTTCGTCGAAGATTTTTGACTGAAAATGTATTCCGTCAAAAACGGTTGAATAAAATAAATGCAAAAGAAATTGATTTTGTGAAGTTTTTCGACGGAAAACGGATTCCGTCGAGAATGGATGAATAAAATAAATGCAAAAGAAATTGATTTTATGAAGTTTTTCGACGCAAAATGTATTCCGTCGAATAATTTTGACGGAAAATGAATTCCGTCGAAAATGGATGAATAAAATAAATGCAAAAGAAATTGATTTTATCAAGTTTTTCGACGAAAAATGTATTCCGTCGAAAACGGATTAATAAAATAAATGTAAAAGAAATTGATTTTGTGAAGATTTTTAACGGAAAATGAATTCCGTCGAAAATGAAGTTTTTCGACGGAAAATGGATTCCGTAGAAGATTTTTGATGGAAAATGGTTTCCGTGGAAGATTTTTGATGTAAAATGAATTCCTTCGAAAACGGATGAATAAAATAAATGCAAAAGAAATTGATTTTTGTGAAGTTTTTCGACGGAAAATGGATTCCGTCGAAGATTTTTGACGGAAAATGAATTCCGTCGAAAATGGATGAATAAAATAAATGCATAAGAAATTGATTTGATGAAGTTTTTCGATGAAAAATGGATTCCGTCGAACATTTTTGACGAAAAATGTATTCCGTCGAAAACGGATGAATAAAATAAATGCAAAAGAAATTGATTTTGTGAAGTTTTTCGACGGTAAACAAATTCCGTCGAAAACGGATGAATAAAATAAATGGAAAAGAAATTGTTTTTGTGAAGATTTTTGACGAAAAATGGATTCCGTCGAAGATTTTTGACGGAAAATGAAATCCATCGAAAAAGGATGAATAAAATAAATGCAAAAGAAATTGATTTTGTGAAGTTTTTCGACGGAAAATGGATTCGGTCGAAGATTTTTGACGGAAAATGTATTCCGTCGAAAACGGATGAATAAAATAAATGCAAAAGAAATTGATTTTGTGAAGTTTTTCGACGGAAAAAGAATTGCGTCGAAAACGGATTAATAAAATAAATGCAAAAGAAATTGATTTTTTGAAGTTTTTCGACGGAAAATGAATTTCGTAGAAGATTTTTGATGGAAAATGGATTCCGTCGAAGATTTTTGACAAAAAATGAATTCCGTCGAAAACGGATGAATAAAATAAATGCAAAAGAAATTGATTTTGTGAAGTTTTTCGACGGAAAATAGATTCCGTCGAAGATTTTTGACGGAAAACGAATTCCGTCGAAGATTTTTGACGGAAAAAATTCCGTCGAAAATGGATGAATAAAATAAATGCAAAAGAAATTGATTTTGTGAAGTGTTTCGACGAAAAAGGATTTCGAAGATTTTTGACGGAAAAATGTATTCCGTCGAAAACGGATGAATAAAATAAATGCAAAAGAAAATTGACGAAAAAAATTGAAGATTTTTCGACGAAAATGATTCCGTCGAAGATTTTTGACGGAAAATGAATTCCGTCGAAAATTTTTGACGGAAAATGAATTCCGTCGAAAATGGATGAATAAAATAAATGCATAAGAAATGCAAAAGAACTTGATTTTATGAAGTTTTTCGACGAAAAAAGGATTCCGTCGAAATTTTTGACGGAAAATGAATTCCGTCGAAAACGGATGAATAAAATAAATGCAAAAGAAATTGATTTTGTGAAGTTTTTCGACGGAAAATGGATTCGGTCGAAGATTTTTGACGGAAAATGTATTCCGTCGAAAACGGATGAATAAAATAAATGCAAAAGAAATTGATTTTGTGATGTTTTTCGACGGAAAAAGAATTGCGTCGAAAACGGATTAATAAAATAAATGCAAAAGAAATTGATTTTTTGAAGTTTTTCGACGGAAAATGAATTTCGTAGAAGATTTTTGATGGAAAATGGATTCCGTCGAAGATTTTTGACAAAAAATGAATTCCGTCGAAAACGGATGAATAAAATAAATGCAAAAGAAATTGATTTTGTGAAGTTTTTCGACGGAAAATAGATTCCGTCGAAGATTTTTGACGGAAAACGAATTCCGTCGAAGATTTTTGACGGAAAATGAATTCCGTCGAAAATGGATGAATAAAATAAATGCAAAAGAAATTGATTTTATGAAGTGTTTCGACGAAAAAAGGATTCCGTCGAAGATTTTTGACGAAAAATGTATTCCGTCGAAAACGGATGAATAAAATAAATGCAAAAGAAATTGATTTTGTGAAGTTTTTCGACGGAAAACAAATTCCGTCGAAAACGGATGAATAAAATAAATGCAAAAGAAATTTATTTTGTGAAGTTTTTCGACGGAAAATGGATTCCGTAGAAGATTTTTGACGGAAAATGGATTCCGTCGAAAACGGATGAATAAAATAAATGCAAAAGAAATTGATTTTGTGAAGCTTTTCGACGGAAAATGGATTTCGTCGAAGATTTTTGACTGAAAATGTATTCCGTCAAAAACGGTTGAATAAAATAAATGCAAAAGAAATTGATTTTGTGAAGTTTTTCGACGGAAAACGGATTCCGTCGAGAATGGATGAATAAAATAAATGCAAAAGAAATTGATTTTATGAAGTTTTTCGACGCAAAATGTATTCCGTCGAATAATTTTGACGGAAAATGAATTCCGTCGAAAATGGATGAATAAAATAAATGCAAAAGAAATTGATTTTATCAAGTTTTTCGACGAAAAATGTATTCCGTCGAAAACGGATTAATAAAATAAATGTAAAAGAAATTGATTTTGTGAAGATTTTTAACGGAAAATGAATTCCGTCGAAAATGAAGTTTTTCGACGGAAAATGGATTCCGTAGAAGATTTTTGATGGAAAATGGTTTCCGTGGAAGATTTTTGATGTAAAATGAATTCCTTCGAAAACGGATGAATAAAATAAATGCAAAAGAAATTGATTTTGTGAAGTTTTTCGACGGAAAATGGATTCCGTCGAAGATTTTTGACGGAAAATGAATTCCGTCGAAAATGGATGAATAAAATAAATGCATAAGAAATTGATTTGATGAAGTTTTTCGATGAAAAATGGATTCCGTCGAACATTTTTGACGAAAAATGTATTCCGTCGAAAACGGATGAATAAAATAAATGCAAAAGAAATTGATTTTGTGAAGTTTTTCGACGGTAAACAAATTCCGTCGAAAACGGATGAATAAAATAAATGGAAAAGAAATTGTTTTTGTGAAGATTTTTGACGAAAAATGGATTCCGTCGAAGATTTTTGACGGAAAATGAAATCCATCGAAAAAGGATGAATAAAATAAATGCAAAAGAAATTGATTTTGTGAAGTTTTTCGACGGAAAATGGATTCGGTCGAAGATTTTTGACGGAAAATGTATTCCGTCGAAAACGGATGAATAAAATAAATGCAAAAGAAATTGATTTTGTGATGTTTTTCGACGGAAAAAGAATTGCGTCGAAAACGGATTAATAAAATAAATGCAAAAGAAATTGATTTTTTGAAGTTTTTCGACGGAAAATGAATTTCGTAGAAGATTTTTGATGGAAAATGGATTCCGTCGAAGATTTTGACGGAAAATGAATTCCGTCGAAAATGGATGAATAAAATAAATGCAAAAGAAATTGATTTTGTGAAGTTTTTCGACGGAAAATAGATTCCGTCGAAGATTTTTGACGGAAAACGAATTCCGTCGAAGATTTTTGACGGAAAATGAATTCCGTCGAAAATGGATGAATAAAATAAATGCAAAAGAAATTGATTTTATGAAGTGTTTCGACGAAAAAAGGATTCCGTCGAAGATTTTTGACGAAAAATGTATTCCGTCGAAAACGGATGAATAAAATAAATGCAAAAGAAATTGATTTTGTGAAGTTTTTCGACGGAAAACAAATTCCGTCGAAAACGGATGAATAAAATAAATGCAAAAGAAATTTATTTTGTGAAGTTTTTCGACGGAAAATGGATTCCGTAGAAGATTTTTGACGGAAAATGGATTCCGTCGAAAACGGATGAATAAAATAAATGCAAAAGAAATTGATTTTGTGAAGCTTTTCGACGGAAAATGGATTTCGTCGAAGATTTTTGACTGAAAATGTATTCCGTCAAAAACGGTTGAATAAAATAAATGCAAAAGAAATTGATTTTGTGAAGTTTTTCGACGGAAAACGGATTCCGTCGAGAATGGATGAATAAAATAAATGCAAAAGAAATTGATTTTATGAAGTTTTTCGACGCAAAATGTATTCCGTCGAATAATTTTGACGGAAAATGAATTCCGTCGAAAATGGATGAATAAAATAAATGCAAAAGAAATTGATTTTATCAAGTTTTTCGACGAAAAATGTATTCCGTCGAAAACGGATTAATAAAATAAATGTAAAAGAAATTGATTTTGTGAAGATTTTTAACGGAAAATGAATTCCGTCGAAAATGAAGTTTTTCGACGGAAAATGGATTCCGTAGAAGATTTTTGATGGAAAATGGTTTCCGTGGAAGATTTTTGATGTAAAATGAATTCCTTCGAAAATGGATGAATAAAATAAATGCAAAAGAAATTGATTTTGTGAATTTTTCGACGGAAAATGGATTCCGTCGAAGATTTTTGACGGAAAATGAATTCCGTCGAAAATGGATGAATAAAATAAATGCATAAGAAATTGATTTGATGAAGTTTTTCGATGAAAAATGGATTCCGTCGAACATTTTTGACGAAAAATGTATTCCGTCGAAAACGGATGAATAAAATAAATGCAAAAGAAATTGATTTTGTGAAGTTTTTCGACGGTAAACAAATTCCGTCGAAAACGGATGAATAAAATAAATGGAAAAGAAATTGTTTTTGTGAAGATTTTTGACGAAAAATGGATTCCGTCGAAGATTTTTGACGGAAAATGAAATCCATCGAAAAAGGATGAATAAAATAAATGCAAAAGAAATTGATTTTGTGAAGTTTTTCGACGGAAAATGGATTCGGTCGAAGATTTTTGACGGAAAATGTATTCCGTCGAAAACGGATGAATAAAATAAATGCAAAAGAAATTGATTTTGTGATGTTTTTCGACGGAAAAGAATTGCGTCGAAAACGGATTAATAAAATAAATGCAAAAGAAATTGATTTTTTGAAGTTTTTCGACGGAAAATGAATTTCGTAGAAGATTTTTGATGGAAAATGGATTCCGTCGAAGATTTTTGACAAAAAATGAATTCCGTCGAAAACGGATGAATAAAATAAATGCAAAAGAAATTGATTTTGTGAAGTTTTTCGACGGAAAATGGATTCCGTAGAAGATTTTTGACGGAAAATGGATTCCGTCGAAAACGGATGAATAAAATAAATGCAAAAGAAATTGATTTTGTGAAGTTTTTCGACGGAAAATGGATTCCGTCGAAGAACGGAAAATGTATTCCGTCAAAAACGGTTGAATAAAATAAATGCAAAAGAAATTGATTTTGTGAAGTTTTTCGACGGAAAAATTCCGTCGAGAATGGATGAATAAAATAAATGCAAAAGAAATTGATTTTATGAAGTTTTTCGACGCAAAATGTATTCCGTCGAATAATTTTGACGGAAAATGAATTCCGTCGAAAATGGATGAATAAAATAAATGCAAAAGAAATTGATTTTATCAAGTTTTTCGACGAAAAATGTATTCCGTCGAAAACGGATTAATAAAATAAATGTAAAAGAAATTGATTTTGTGAAGATTTTTAACGGAAAATGAATTCCGTCGAAAATGAAGTTTTTGACGGAAAATGGATTCCGTAGAAGATTTTTGATGGAAAATGGTTTCCGTGGAAGATTTTTGATGTAAAATGAATTCCTTCGAAAACGGATGAATAAAATAAATGCAAAAGAAATTGATTTTGTGAAGTTTTTCGACGGAAAATGGATTCCGTCGAAGATTTTTGACGGAAAATGAATTCCGTCGAAAATGGATGAATAAAATAAATGCATAAGAAATTGATTTGATGAAGTTTTTCGATGAAAAATGGATTCCGTCGAACATTTTTGACGAAAAATGTATTCCGTCGAAAACGGATGAATAAAATAAATGCAAAAGAAATTGATTTTGTGAAGTTTTTCGACGGAAAACAAATTCCGTCGAAAACGGATGAATAAAATAAATGGAAAAGAAATTGTTTTTGTGAAGATTTTTGACGAAAAATGGATTCCGTCGAAGATTTTTGACGGAAAATGAAATCCATCGAAAAAGGATGAATAAAATAAATGCAAAAGAAATTGATTTTGTGAAGTTTTTCGACGGAAAATGGATTCGGTCGAAGATTTTTGACGGAAAATGTATTCCGTCGAAAACGGATGAATAAAATAAATGCAAAAGAAATTGATTTTGTGATGTTTTTCGACGGAAAAAGAATTGCGTCGAAAACGGATTAATAAAATAAATGCAAAAGAAATTGATTTTTTGAAGTTTTTCGACGGAAAATGAATTTCGTAGAAGATTTTTGATGGAAAATGGATTCCGTCGAAGATTTTTGACAAAAAATGAATTCCGTCGAAAACGGATGAATAAAATAAATGCAAAAGAAATTGATTTTGTGAAGTTTTTCGACGGAAAATAGATTCCGTCGAAGATTTTTGACGGAAAACGAATTCCGTCGAAGATTTTTGACGGAAAATGAATTCCGTCGAAAATGGATGAATAAAATAAATGCAAAAGAAATTGATTTTATGAAGTGTTTCGACGAAAAAAGGATTCCGTCGAAGATTTTTGACGAAAAATGTATTCCGTCGAAAACGGATGAATAAAATAAATGCAAAAGAAATTGATTTTGTGAAGTTTTTCGACGGAAAACAAATTCCGTCGAAAACGGATGAATAAAATAAATGCAAAAGAAATTTATTTTGTGAAGTTTTTCGACGGAAAATGGATTCCGTAGAAGATTTTTGACGGAAAATGGATTCCGTCGAAAACGGATGAATAAAATAAATGCAAAAGAAATTGATTTTGTGAAGCTTTTCGACGGAAAATGGATTTCGTCGAAGATTTTTGACTGAAATTTTTGACTGAAAATTCCGTCAAAAACGGTTGAATAAAATAAATGCAAAAGAAATTGATTTTGTGAAGTTTTTCGACGGAAAACGGATTCCGTCGAGAATGGATGAATAAAATAAATGCAAAAGAAATTGATTTTATGAAGTTTTTCGACGCAAAATGTATTCCGTCGAATAATTTTGACGGAAAATGAATTCCGTCGAAAATGGATGAATAAAATAAATGCAAAAGAAATTGATTTTATCAAGTTTTTCGACGAAAAATGTATTCCGTCGAAAACGGATTAATAAAATAAATGTAAAAGAAATTGATTTTGTGAAGATTTTTAACGGAAAATGAATTCCGTCGAAAATGAAGTTTTTCGACGGAAAATGGATTCCGTAGAAGATTTTTGATGGAAAATGGTTTCCGTGGAAGATTTTTGATGTAAAATGAATTCCTTCGAAAACGGATGAATAAAATAAATGCAAAAGAAATTGATTTTGTGAAGTTTTTCGACGGAAAATGGATTCCGTCGAAGATTTTTGACGGAAAATGAATTCCGTCGAAAATGGATGAATAAAATAAATGCATAAGAAATTGATTTGATGAAGTTTTTCGATGAAAAATGGATTCCGTCGAACATTTTTGACGAAAAATGTATTCCGTCGAAAACGGATGAATAAAATAAATGCAAAAGAAATTGATTTTGTGAAGTTTTTCGACGGTAAACAAATTCCGTCGAAAACGGATGAATAAAATAAATGGAAAAGAAATTGTTTTTGTGAAGATTTTTGACGAAAAATGGATTCCGTCGAAGATTTTTGACGGAAAATGAAATCCATCGAAAAAGGATGAATAAAATAAATGCAAAAGAAATTGATTTTGTGAAGTTTTTCGACGGAAAATGGATTCGGTCGAAGATTTTTGACGGAAAATGTATTCCGTCGAAAACGGATGAATAAAATAAATGCAAAAGAAATTGATTTTGTGATGTTTTTCGACGGAAAAAGAATTGCGTCGAAAACGGATTAATAAAATAAATGCAAAAGAAATTGATTTTTTGAAGTTTTTCGACGGAAAATGAATTTCGTAGAAGATTTTTGATGGAAAATGGATTCCGTCGAAGATTTTTGACAAAAAATGAATTCCGTCGAAAACGGATGAATAAAATAAATGCAAAAGAAATTGATTTTGTGAAGTTTTTCGACGGAAAATAGATTCCGTCGAAGATTTTTCGAAGATTTTTGATGCGGAAAACGAATTCCGTCGAAGATTTTTGACGGAAAATGAATTCCGTCGAAAATGGATGAATAAAATAAAAGCAAAAGAAATTGATTTTATGAAGTGTTTCGACGAAAAAAGGATTCCGTCGAAGATTTTTGACGAAAAATGTATTCCGTCGAAAACGGATGAATAAAATAAATGCAAAAGAAATTGATTTTGTGTAGTTTTTCGACGGAAAACAAATTCCGTCGAAAACGGATGAATAAAATAAATGCAAAAGAAATTTATTTTTGAAGTTTTTGATTTTTGACGGAAAAGTTTTTCGATTTTGTGAAGATTTTTGACGGAAAACAAATTCCGTCGAAAACGGATGAATAAAATAAATGCAAAAGAAATTTATTTTGTGAAGTTTTTCGACGGAAAATGGATTCCGTAGAAGATTTTTGACGGAAAATGGATTCCGTCGAAAACGGATGAATAAAATAAATGCAAAAGAAATTGATTTTGTGAAGCTTTTCGACGGAAAATGGATTTCGTCGAAGATTTTTGACTGAAAATGTATTCCGTCAAAAACGGTTGAATAAAATAAATGCAAAAGAAATTGATTTTGTGAAGTTTTTCGACGGAAAACGGATTCCGTCGAGAATGGATGAATAAAATAAATGCAAAAGAAATTGATTTTATGAAGTTTTTCGACGCAAAATGTATTCCGTCGAATAATTTTGACGGAAAATGAATTCCGTCGAAAATGGATGAATAAAATAAATGCAAAAGAAATTGATTTTATCAAGTTTTTCGACGAAAAATGTATTCCGTCGAAAACGGATTAATAAAATAAATGTAAAAGAAATTGATTTTGTGAAGATTTTTAACGGAAAATGAATTCCGTCGAAAATGAAGTTTTTCGACGGAAAATGGATTCCGTAGAAGATTTTTGATGGAAAATGGTTTCCGTGGAAGATTTTTGATGTAAAATGAATTCCTTCGAAAACGGATGAATAAAATAAATGCAAAAGAAATTGATTTTGTGAAGTTTTTCGACGGAAAATGGATTCCGTCGAAGATTTTTGACGGAAAATGAATTCCGTCGAAAATGGATGAATAAAATAAATGCATAAGAAATTGATTTGATGAAGTTTTTCGATGAAAAATGGATTCCGTCGAACATTTTTGACGAAAAATGTATTCCGTCGAAAACGGATGAATAAAATAAATGCAAAAGAAATTGATTTTGTGAAGTTTTTCGACGGTAAACAAATTCCGTCGAAAACGGATGAATAAAATAAATGGAAAAGAAATTGTTTTTGTGAAGATTTTTGACGAAAAATGGATTCCGTCGAAGATTTTTGACGGAAAATGAAATCCATCGAAAAAGGATGAATAAAATAAATGCAAAAGAAATTGATTTTGTGAAGTTTTTCGACGGAAAATGGATTCGGTCGAAGATTTTTGACGGAAAATGTATTCCGTCGAAAACGGATGAATAAAATAAATGCAAAAGAAATTGATTTTGTGATGTTTTTCGACGGAAAAAGAATTGCGTCGAAAACGGATTAATAAAATAAATGCAAAAGAAATTGATTTTTTGAAGTTTTTCGACGGAAAATGAATTTCGTAGAAGATTTTTGATGGAAAATGGATTCCGTCGAAGATTTTTGACAAAAAATGAATTCCGTCGAAAACGGATGAATAAAATAAATGCAAAAGAAATTGATTTTGTGAAGTTTTTCGACGGAAAATAGATTCCGTCGAAGATTTTTGACGGAAAACGAATTCCGTCGAAGATTTTTGACGGAAAATGAATTCCGTCGAAAATGGATGAATAAAATAAATGCAAAAGAAATTGATTTTATGAAGTGTTTCGACGAAAAAAGGATTCCGTCGAAGATTTTTGACGAAAAATGTATTCCGTCGAAAACGGATGAATAAAATAAATGCAAAAGAAATTGATTTTGTGAAGTTTTTCGACGGAAAACAAATTCCGTCGAAAACGGATGAATAAAATAAATGCAAAAGAAATTTATTTTGTGAAGTTTTTCGACGGAAAATGGATTCCGTAGAAGATTTTTGACGGAAAATGGATTCCGTCGAAAACGGATGAATAAAATAAATGCAAAAGAAATTGATTTTGTGAAGCTTTTCGACGGAAAATGGATTTCGTCGAAGATTTTTGACTGAAAATGTATTCCGTCAAAAACGTGAATAAAATAAATGCAAAAGAAATTGATTTTGTGAAGTTTTTCGACGGAAAACGGATTCCGTCGAGAATGGATGAATAAAATAAATGCAAAAGAAATTGATTTTATGAAGTTTTTCGACGCAAAATGTATTCCGTCGAATAATTTTGACGGAAAATGAATTCCGTCGAAAATGGATGAATAAAATAAATGCAAAAGAAATTGATTTTATCAAGTTTTTCGACGAAAAATGTATTCCGTCGAAAACGGATTAATAAAATAAATGTAAAAGAAATTGATTTTGTGAAGATTTTTAACGGAAAATGAATTCCGTCGAAAATGAAGTTTTTCGACGGAAAATGGATTCCGTAGAAGATTTTTGATGGAAAATGGTTTCCGTGGAAGATTTTTGATGTAAAATGAATTCCTTCGAAAACGGATGAATAAAATAAATGCAAAAGAAATTGATTTTGTGAAGTTTTTCGACGGAAAATGGATTCCGTCGAAGATTTTTGACGGAAAATGAATTCCGTCGAAAATGGATGAATAAAATAAATGCATAAGAAATTGATTTGATGAATTTCGATGAAAAATGAAGTCGAACATTTTTGACGGAAAATGGATTCCGTCGAAAACGGATGAATAAAATAAATGCAAAAGAAATTGATTTTGTGAAGATTTTTGACGGAAAATGAATTCCGTCGAAAACGGATGAATAAAATAAATGCAAAAGAAATTGATTTTGTGAAGTTTTTCGACGGAAGAACGGAAAATGAATTCCGTCGAAAACGGATGAATAAAATAAATGCAAAAGAAATTGATTTTGTGAAGTTTTTGACGGAAAATGGAAATTTTTGACGGAAAATGAATTCCGTCGAAAATGGATGAATAAAATAAATGCAAAAGAAAATGCAATTCCGTCGAAAACGGATTAATAAAATTAATGCAAAAGAAATTGATTTTTTGAAGTTTTTCGACGGAAAAAATGGATTCCGTCGAAGATTTTTGACGAAAAAGTTATTCCGTCGAAAATCGATGAATAAAATAAATGCAAAAGAAATTGATTTTGCGAATTTTTTCGACGAAAATTTATTTCGTCGAAGATTTTTGACGGAAAACGAATTCCGTCGAAAACGGATGAATAAAATAAATTGCAAAAGAAATTCATTTATTTTGTGAAGTTTTTGACGGAAAAAATTCCGTGAAGATTTTTGACGGAAAATGATTTCTTTTGACGTAAAATGAATTCCGTCGAAAACGGATGAATAAAATAAATGCAAAAGAAATTGATTTTGTGAAGTTTTTCGACGGAAAATGGATTCCGTCGAAGATTTTTGACGGAAAATGAATTCCGTCGAAAATGGATGAATAAAATAAATGCATAAGAAATTGATTTGATGAAGTTTTTCGATGAAAAATGGATTCCGTCGAACATTTTTGACGAAAAATGTATTCCGTCGAAAACGGATGAATAAAATAAATGCAAAAGAAATTGATTTTGTGAAGTTTTTCGACGGTAAACAAATTCCGTCGAAAACGGATGAATAAAATAAATGGAAAAGAAATTGTTTTTGTGAAGATTTTTGACGAAAAATGGATTCCGTCGAAGATTTTTGACGGAAAATGAAATCCATCGAAAAAGGATGAATAAAATAAATGCAAAAGAAATTGATTTTGTGAAGTTTTTCGACGGAAAATGGATTCGGTCGAAGATTTTTGACGGAAAATGTATTCCGTCGAAAACGGATGAATAAAATAAATGCAAAAGAAATTGATTTTGTGATGTTTTTCGACGGAAAAAGAATTGCGTCGAAAACGGATTAATAAAATAAATGCAAAAGAAATTGATTTTTTGAAGTTTTTCGACGGAAAATGAATTTCGTAGAAGATTTTTGATGGAAAATGGATTCCGTCGAAGATTTTTGACAAAAAATGAATTCCGTCGAAAACGGATGAATAAAATAAATGCAAAAGAAATTGATTTTGTGAAGTTTTTCGACGGAAAATAGATTCGTCGAAGATTTTTGACGAAGATTTTTGACGGAAAACGAATTCCGTCGAAGATTTTTGACGGAAAATGAATTCCGTCGAAAATGGATGAATAAAATAAATGCAAAAGAAATTGATTTTATGAAGTGTTTCGACGAAAAAAGGATTCCGTCGAAGATTTTTGACGAAAATGTATTCCGTCGAAAACGGATGAATAAAATAAATGCAAAAGAAATTGATTTTGTGAAGTTTTTCGACGGAAAACAAATTCCGTCGAAAACGGATGAATAAAATAAATGCAAAAGAAATTTATTTTGTGAAGTTTTTCGACGGAAAATGGATTCCGTAGAAGATTTTTGACGGAAAATGGATTCCGTCGAAAACGGATGAATAAAATAAATGCAAAAGAAATTGATTTTGTGAAGCTTTTCGACGGAAAATGGATTTCGTCGAAGATTTTTGACTGAAAATGTATTCCGTCAAAAACGGTTGAATAAAATAAATGCAAAAGAAATTGATTTTGTGAAGTTTTTCGACGGAAAACGGATTCCGTCGAGAATGGATGAATAAAATAAATGCAAAAGAAATTGATTTTATGAAGTTTTTCGACGCAAAATGTATTCCGTCGAATAATTTTGACGGAAAATGAATTCCGTCGAAAATGGATGAATAAAATAAATGCAAAAGAAATTGATTTTATCAAGTTTTTCGACGAAAAATGTATTCCGTCGAAAACGGATTAATAAAATAAATGTAAAAGAAATTGATTTTGTGAAGATTTTTAACGGAAAATGAATTTCGTCGAAAATGAAGTTTTTCGACGGAAAATGGATTCCGTAGAAGATTTTTGATGGAAAATGGTTTCCGTGGAAGATTTTTGATGTAAAATGAATTCCTTCGAAAACGGATGAATAAAATAAATGCAAAAGAAATTGATTTTGTGAAGTTTTTCGACGGAAAATGGATTCCGTCGAAGATTTTTGACGGAAAATGAATTCCGTCGAAAATGGATGAATAAAATAAATGCATAAGAAATTGATTTGATGAAGTTTTTCGATGAAAAATGGATTCCGTCGAACATTTTTGACGAAAAATGTATTCCGTCGAAAACGGATGAATAAAATAAATGCAAAAGAAATTGATTTTGTGAAGTTTTTCGACGGTAAACAAATTCCGTCGAAAACGGATGAATAAAATAAATGGAAAAGAAATTGTTTTTGTGAAGATTTTTGACGAAAAATGGATTCCGTCGAAGATTTTTGACGGAAAATGAAATCCATCGAACAAGGATGAATAAAATAAATGCAAAAGAAATTGATTTTGTGAAGTTTTTCGACGGAAAATGGATTCGGTCGAAGATTTTTGACGGAAAATGTATTCCGTCGAAAACGGATGAATAAAATAAATGCAAAAGAAATTGATTTTGTGATGTTTTTCGACGGAAAAAGAATTGCGTCGAAAACGGATTAATAAAATAAATGCAAAAGAAATTGATTTTTTGAAGTTTTTCGACGGAAAATGAATTTCGTAGAAGATTTTTGATGGAAAATGGATTCCGTCGAAGATTTTTGACAAAAAATGAATTCCGCCAAAAACGGACTAGTAAAATAAATGCAAAAGAAATTGATTTTGTCGACGGAAAATAGATTCCGTCGAAGATTTTTGACGGAAAACGAATTCCGTCGAAGATTTTTGACGGAAAATGAATTCCGTCGAAAATGGATGAATAAAATAAATGCAAAAGAAATTGATTTTATGAAGTGTTTCGACGAAAAAAGGATTCCGTCGAAGATTTTTGACGAATAATGTATTCCGTCGAAAACGGATGAATAAAATAAATGCAAAAGAAATTGATTTTGTGAAGTTTTTCGACGGAAAACAAATTCCGTCGAAAACGGATGAATAAAATAAATGCAAAAGAAATTTATTTTGTGAAGTTTTTCGACGGAAAATGGATTCCGTAGAAGATTTTTGACGGAAAATGGATTCCGTCGAAAACGGATGAATAAAATAAATGCAAAAGAAATTGATTTTGTGAAGCTTTTCGACGGAAAATGGATTTCGTCGAAGATTTTTGACTGAAAATGTATTCCGTCAAAAACGGTTGAATAAAATAAATGCAAAAGAAATTGATTTTGTGAAGTTTTTCGACGGAAAACGGATTCCGTCGAGAATGGATGAATAAAATAAATGCAAAAGAAATTGATTTTATGAAGTTTTTCGACGCAAAATGTATTCCGTCGAATAATTTTGACGGAAAATGAATTCCGTCGAAAATGGATGAATAAAATAAATGCAAAAGAAATTGATTTTATCAAGTTTTTCGACGAAAAATGTATTCCGTCGAAAACGGATTAATAAAATAAATGTAAAAGAAATTGATTTTGTGAAGATTTTTAACGGAAAATGAATTTCGTCGAAAATGAAGTTTTTCGACGGAAAATGGATTCCGTAGAAGATTTTTGATGGAAAATGGTTTCCGTGGAAGATTTTTGATGTAAAATGAATTCCTTCGAAAACGGATGAATAAAATAAATGCAAAAGAAATTGATTTTGTGAAGTTTTTCGACGGAAAATGGATTCCGTCGAAGATTTTTGACGGAAAATGAATTCCGTCGAAAATGGATGAATAAAATAAATGAATAAGAAATTGATTTGATGAAGTTTTTCGATGAAAAATGGATTCCGTCGAACATTTTTGACGAAAAATGTATTCCGTCGAAAACGGATGAATAAAATAAATGCAAAAGAAATTGATTTTGTGAAGTTTTTCGACGGTAAACAAATTCCGTCGAAAACGGATGAATAAAATAAATGGAAAAGAAATTGTTTTTGTGAAGATTTTTGACGAAAAATGGATTCCGTCGAAGATTTTTGACGGAAAATGAAATCCATCGACAAAGGATGAATAAAATAAATGCAAAAGAAATTGATTTTGTGAAGTTTTTCGACGGAAAATGGATTCGGTCGAAGATTTTTGACGGAAAATGTATTCCGTCGAAAACGGATGAATAAAATAAATGCAAAAGAAATTGATTTTGTGAAGTTTTTCGACGGAAAAAGAATTGCGTCGAAAACGGATTAATAAAATAAATGCAAAAGAAAATGATTTTTTGAAGTTTTTCGACGGAAAATGAATTTCGTAGAAGATTTTTGATGGAAAATGGATTCCGTCGAAGATTTTTGACAAAAAATGAATTCCGTCGAAAACGGATGAATAAAATAAATGCAAAAGAAATTGATTTTGTGAAGTTTTTCGACGGAAAATAGATTCCGTCGAAGATTTTTGACGGAAAACGAATTCCGTCGAAGATTTTTGACGGAAAATGAATTCCGTCGAAAATGGATGAATAAAATAAATGCAAAAGAAATTGATTTTATGAAGTGTTTCGACGGAAAATGGATTCGGTCGAAGATTTTTGACGGAAAATGAATTCCGTCGAAAACGGATGAATAAAATAAATGCAAAAGAAATTGATTTTGTGAAGTTTTTCGACGGAAAAAGAATTGCGTCGAAAACGGATTAATAAAATAAATGCAAAAGAAAATGATTTTTTGAAGTTTTTCGACGGAAAATGAATTTCGTAGAAGATTTTTGATGGAAAATGGATTCCGTCGAAGATTTTTGACAAAAAATGAATTCCGTCGAAAACGGATGAATAAAATAAATGCAAAAGAAATTGATTTTGTGAAGTTTTTCGACGGAAAATAGATTCCGTCGAAGATTTTTGACGGAAAACGAATTCCGTCGAAGATTTTTGACGGAAAATGAATTCCGTCGAAAATGGATGAATAAAATAAATGCAAAAGAAATTGATTTTATGAAGTGTTTCGACGAAAAAAGGATTCCGTCGAAGATTTTTGACGAATAATGTATTCCGTCGAAAACGGATGAATAAAATAAATGCAAGATAAATTGATTTTGTGAAGTTTTTCGACGGAAAACAAATTCCGTCGAAAACGGATGAATAAAATAAAAGCAAAAGAAATTTATTTTGTGAAGTTTTTCGACGGAAAATGGATTCCGTAGAAGATTTTTGACGGAAAATGGATTCCGTCGAAAACGGATGAATAAAATAAATGCAAAAGAAATTGATTTTGTGAAGCTTTTCGACGGAAAATGGATTTCGTCGAAGATTTTTGACTGAAAATGTATTCCGTCAAAAACGGTTGAATAAAATAAATGCAAAAGAAATTGATTTTGTGAAGTTTTTCGACGGAAAACGGATTCCGTCGAGAATGGATGAATAAAATAAATGCAAAAGAAATTGATTTTATGAAGTTTTTCGACGCAAAATGTATTCCGTCGAATAATTTTGACGGAAAATGAATTCCGTCGAAAATGGATGAATAAAATAAATGCAAAAGAAATTGATTTTATCAAGTTTTTCGACGAAAAATGTATTCCGTTGAAAACGGAATAATAAAATAAATGTAAAAGAAATTGATTTTGTGAAGATTTTTAACGGAAAATGAATTTCGTCGAAAATGAAGTTTTTCGACGGAAAATGGATTCCGTAGAAGATTTTTGATGGAAAATGGTTTCCGTGGAAGATTTTTGATGTAAAATGAATTCCTTCGAAAACGGATGAATAAAATAAATGCAAAAGAAATTGATTTTGTGAAGTTTTTCGACGGAAAATGGATTCCGTCGAAGATTTTTGACGGAAAATGAATTCCGTCGAAAATGGATGAATAAAATAAATGAATAAGAAATTGATTTGATGAAGTTTTTCGATGAAAAATGGATTCCGTCGAACATTTTTGACGAAAAATGTATTCCGTCGAAAACGGATGAATAAAATAAATGCAAAAGAAATTGATTTTGTGAAGTTTTTCGACGGTAAACAAATTCCGTCGAAAACGGATGAATAAAATAAATGGAAAAGAAATTGTTTTTGTGAAGATTTTTGACGAAAAATGGATTTCGTCGAAGATTTTTGACGGAAAATGAAATCCATCGACAAAGGATGAATAAAATAAATGCAAAAGAAATTGATTTTGTGAAGTTTTTCGACGGAAAATGGATTCGGTCGAAGATTTTTGACGGAAAATGTATTCCGTCGAAAACGGATGAATAAAATAAATGCAAAAGAAATTGATTTTGTGAAGTTTTTCGACGGAAAAAGAATTGCGTCGAAAACGGATTAATAAAATAAATGCAAAAGAAAATGATTTTTTGAAGTTTTTCGACGGAAAATGAATTTCGTAGAAGATTTTTGATGGAAAATGGATTCCGTCGAAGATTTTTGACAAAAAATGAATTCCGTCGAAGATTTTTGACGGAAAATGAATTCCGTCGAAAATGGATGAATAAAATAAATGCAAAAGAAATTTATTTTATGAAGTGTTTCGAAGATTTTTGACGGAAAATGAATTCCGTCGAAAACGGATGAATAAAATAAATGCAAAAGAAATTGATTTTGTGAAGTTTTTCGACGGAAAAAGAATTGCGTCGAAAACGGATTAATAAAATAAATGCAAAAGAAAATGATTTTTTGAAGT